>PVKH010011135.1:0-17907 GCA_004027955.1 Chaetophractus vellerosus | reverse complement strand
AGACTCGTTCTCTTTAACTCCCCGATATTCACCTTGCACCATCCAGCGCAGTGCTGGTCATACAGCAGGCGCTTAATAAATATTTGATGATTTCTTTAATGAGTGAATAAGTGCACCTATTTATTTCATTCACCTTAGTCTCTCTCAGATTTGTTTTTCTCAAAACACTTAACGTAGTTTGAGAAAGTTCTCTGGCAAAGAATGCCACGCTATTGTTTTAACTCAATAGATAGGAAAGTATCAAAAAGCTCATCTAAGACATTAGTAAAATAAAGGTTCAGTCAATGACCAAAGAATCCCTTTATATTTCTCTTAGGGCTTTAGGAAAAGAGGGAAAACCAGGCACCAATGACCTCCATAAGTATGCCACAGCCTGTACTTGATGGACCTACTTTAGGTGCATTTTCAGAACTGATTGCAGTGATTTGTTTTGATAAAAAGGAATTCATCCCAATCTCTATCTGGATGTTTCAATGGTGCTATCATCTTATTAAAAAAATAATCAGCACTCTGTGGTTTAGGTGGTATTTTGGTGAATAAATATAATTACAGTTAGAATTTTTATTTAATTTTCATGTTTGGTTAAAATTGCCTTTTCTAAAGGTAAAATCTAGCATCTTGGAAATTCCGAGGTCATTTACCAAAATTATTCTCTATTGGAGATTGGAGACTGAGGTGCTCTGTAGCATTTAATGTTTAATGATCAATAGCATGAATTATGAGGTAATTTTAGGTAGTGACAGAAAATGTGGGTCTACTTAGAAAACATCCAGGAAAAATCAAGAAATGATTATTGAATAATTCAGAAAAGACCATCCTAAATCTTTTTTAAATGCATTAAAAAAACATAATTGTAGCGGATGTGGCTCGAGTAGTTGAGCACCTGCCTACCACATGGGATGTCCCAGGTTTGGTTCTCGGTGCCTTCTGAAGAAAACAAAAACAAACAAGCAAAACAAATGATAAAACCAACTCAGGGAAGCCGATGTGGCTCAGTGATTGAGTGCTGGCTTCCCATATATGAGGTCCCAGGTTCAATCCCCGGCCCCCTCTACCTCAAAAAAATGAAAAAAAAACATTATACTTTGAAATGATTTTCTCTTCCTCCTGTTTTTGTTTGTTTTGGTAAAGCAATGAGAAAGATATGAAATACTACAGGGAATCCATATAGCTTTAAAAGTTGAACTAGTTGATATCTTTTCTTGAACTAAATTGGAAGTAGTTTCTCATTCTAAGGAGACTACAAATGAGTAGAATATCACCTCTAAGGACATTTGATACCTGGGAGACTTGAAGCTCTGGAGTGCCAGAGCCTGAGAGTTATTCTAGAAAGGTTTTTGGCTCTCCAGAAGGTTTCAAATAGATTACGAGAGTATGTTCTGCTTGTTTTGAAGTTCAAGTCCATATTAACTACTCATTGGAAATAGTTAAAGGATATTGAGGATGATATCTAACTGTACTTACGTGTTCGGACTTTGTTTCTCCCAAATTTTATGTTATAATTAGTAAATACGTTATTTTTTTTAAAAATTATTTTTGAGAAATCCATTATGGAAGGCAGAAGGATTCTGTATGCCTTTTGTCTCAGCTAACTTTGTGTAGGAAGTTTAGCTTTTCACATAAGAGTTTTCCACATTGCCTTACAAGGAAATAAATAGCCTTGGGCGTGTAGGGTTATACACCCAGTGCTGTGAAGCAAAGTCAAAGTGCCATGTCAGGTAAGAAACCCAGATGCCCTATAAAGTGGATCCCCCAAAATTCAGTATTCACTTCATTTGGGGCTCTTGGGCTAGGATCTGTGAGAAATGGCCAGAGTTGGCTGACCTTTGCCAGGATGAATCTGGGTAGCACAGGATGGGAGGATTGTTTTCACCGTAGCCGGCAGAATAGGTCCCCACAAAGAACAAAGCCGCTCTCATGGGAGGAATGGGCAATGCAGCAGGATCTGTAGGTAGAATGCTTGTCCTGTCTTTTTATTGCTTGAACTACTACGAACTATGTTCTTACTGATATCACAGGTGGGCAGCAGGTTAAAACGCAAAGTAAACTTGAGAATCAGCTAGTCCAATTCACTAACTTTTTAGAAATGCAAACCAAGACTCAGAAAATGTAAAAGACTTTTCCCAACATATTTCTTTATTTACGTTTAAATGTTAATGTGGGACTTACTAGCCCTTCAGAGCAGATAAGAATAACCGCTGTGAAGACCTGAGCGGGGACGAGTTAAATGGGCATCCATGCGCTTCCTGACAAGAAGACACAGGCAGCAGCCCTCCTGCAATGGAGCAGCCTAATCCGTGCTCCCTCTGCACTAGGATGAGCAAAGCCTTTGGAAGTGGAAGTTCAGTGTTAGGGCTCAAAGGAAACTTCTGCAGGGTACAGACTGTCCCGGGAAAGGAAAGTTAACCTGACAGAGTGCATGGCTTTGGCACAGAGCATGCATTTTTCTTCATTATGTTAATTAAATCTTAGAAGATTTTCTAGGAATAATTCACCTGTAGGTAAGCAAAAACTTCTTGGCTCCAGATGCATTTCCTTAAGAGATATATCTTGGACTTTGTTAAATTCCTGCTTAGAGTCCCAGAATACATACCCTCATTTCATCTTACAGACACTTCATGACCTATATTTTAAGTAACACAATTTCTATGGGAAAGAGAAAGTCCTGATTGAAAAAGCGGGGGTGGTAGGGGCAGTATAGGATGATTCAGTGGAAAATCCACTGTATTTCTTCCCATATGTTAAATCCAGAGCCCCATGGAGCTCTGATAATCTACACTGCATATGACCTTCCCAGCCTGCATGGACAAGGCATCCAGTTCACTTGCCCTCCTGCACCCAGTTGAGAGAAGTACAGTGACCCCAAGACTTCCCTCTAAGAGCCCTTGGCATTCATCAGTCAGCTCCTTCCTTGGGACCCCACCAGGACCCACAACACTTATGTTCAAAATAGGCTATTTTGGGTGGTAGGCCTGAGCCCTGTTTCTCCAAAGATGGCAGAGCCCTCATTTTTAGTTTCCTTCCATTGTTAGTTAGGCAAACAAACAATACCCCCAATCCTCAGTGTGTACAATTGGACCCAGTTAATTCCTCATTTTCACAGCTCTAAGTACTAGAAAATAAAAGATGTTAAAACTGCATGGCCCTTTCCTGACTGAGAAGACCTTGCCTTTTCACAACCATGGACGACTAGCCTGAGTAGCCTCGCTGTACAGAGCTTGCTCACCTCAAAACCCCCAGGCTGCCTGACGGACAGCTGCTCTCTGTGGACCCACATGTGCTGTCAATACTAGGACATGGGGCAGAATCCCTCCTAGCTCCTGTCGCAGCCTCCCAGCCCTAGCGAATTCCCAGTCCTTCCCACCATCTGCCTCGGGCCACTGCCCTGCACACTGTCAGACATACACATTCATGAACGCCCTGGCGCCAAGCAGTTCTAGATGTCCAGCTAATCGAATTGTGCCCTTTCCCTTGTTTCCATTACTGTGCTGAACTTTCTCGTTTCATTTCTTCCTGCTTTCCATGTACAAAGCCCCCTTTTACAGAAGGGATTCTTTGTAGCAGAGATGTATCTCTATCTTCCTGATTTGAGCAGTATCATGGTGTTCAATGTAGAAAATGAAAGTTAATAACTTTATTTTAATGCACCCCAAACTCAGACTATAATCTTTCCTGCTAAAACCAACAGAAGAATTTATAGTCTCATACATTGGATTGGGGAGAGATTAGTTATATAACTGCTCTGAAGTTTTTGTTCATGAATTAGGTCTTTCCCAATTGTTTGTTATTAAAATGTGAATGTTGAATTTAAGCTCCAATTTAACACAATTCTCACTATTTCTGCAGCACCTGAGATTCTTAGAGGCTGTGCCTATGGACCTGAGGTGGACATGTGGTCTGTAGGAATAATCACCTACATCTTGTAAGTGAAGAAAAGCACTGTTGGTGCAAACTGTGTGTCTTTGCTGTAACATTTTCAGGTACCTACAGTCTTCATAAAAATCAAGATTACTTTTTTTAGAGAAAGAAATTGTGGTTTTACTGAAAAATCATGCAAAAAAATAGAGTTCCCATATACCACCCTTCACACACACAGCTTTCCTATTAGTAATACTTTGCATTAGTGTGGCACCTTTCTTAACAATCGATGAAACAATATTATTAAAATTAAACTGTTAAGAAAAATCCATAGCTTACATTAGAGTTTACAGTTTGTGTTGTAACATCGTATGTGTTTTTTGAATTTTTTGTTATAGTAATATGTATACACCCTAAACATTCCCCTTTTAGCCATATTCAAATATATAATTCAGTGGTGTTAATTACATTCACAGTATTGAGCTACCATCATCACCAGCCATTACCCCAAACAGAAACTCTATACCAATTAAGCATGAGTAACCCATCTATTTTTACTATTAACCTGCATTCTGACTATGAATTTGCTTATTTTCATGTCAGTGAGATCATACCGTATTTGTCCTCTTGTGTCTGGCTTATTTCACTCAACATGATGTCTTCAAGGTTCATCCATGTTGTCACATATATCAGAACTTCATTCCTTTTTTTGGCTGAATAATATTCCATTGTGTGCATTAAAATAAAAAATTATCCACTCATCAGTTGATGGAAATGGGTTGTTTCCATCATTTGGCAATTGTGAATAAAGCCACTATGAACATCAGTATACAAATATCTGTTTTAGTCCCTGCTTCCAAATCTGTTGGGTATATATTCAGAAGTAGAATTGCTAGGTCATATGGTAATCTATACTGAACTTTCTCAGGAACTGCCAAATTTCTTTCTCTTCTCCTTCTGGGACTCCCATGGTACATATGTTGGTATACTTCATGCTGTCACTCAAATCCCTTAGACATTGCTCAGTATTTTTTATTCTTTTCTCTATCTGTTCTTTTGGACCATACAATTTCGATTGTCCTGTCTTCTAGTTCATTGATTCTTTCTTCTGCCTGTTCAAATCTACTGTTGTTTGCCTCCAGTATATTTTCTATTTTATTATATATTTTTATTAGAGAAGTTGTGAGCTTATAAAAAATCACGCATAATGTGCAGAATTCCCATACATCACCCTTCCACCAACACCTTGCATTGTTGTGAAACATTTGTTATAGATTATGAGAGAACAATCATCAAACTATTACCACTATGGTCCAAAGCTTACATTTGCTATATTTTTTCCATGCACCCCCTATTATTAACACCATGTATTATTATTGTACATTTCTTATAGTCATGAGAGAACACTCTTATATTTGTACTGTTAACCACAGTCCATCTTCTACCACATTCTTCACTGAAGTATATAGTCCCTTGCCTTATACAGTCTATCCAATGTGTACAGTCAGCGGCTCTCACTTTCATCACAGAGTTGTGCAGGAATCACCTCAGTAAATTTTTTAACATTTTCCTTGGTCAAAAATAAAAAATCCCATACCCCCTATTACTGACCTTTAGCGTTGATATAGTACTTTCTTTATCATTGATGCAAGAATATTACAATATTGCTGTTCACTATAATCCATAAGCTATATTAATTGTATTTTCCCATGCATCACCATATTCTTACCACTTTGTAAAAGTGACATACATTTGTTCTAGTTCATAGAACATTCTTATGTTTGTACTATTAACTACAGTCTTCACCCACCTCTGAGTTCACTATATTATTAAGTTCCTAAATTATTCTCTAGCTTTCTTTCAATTGACATTTATGTCCCTAAACTACCCCTTTCATCTACAATCCCATTTATAAACAAGCCATATTAGTTATACTCACTATAATGTATTATCATCAACTCTATCCATTTCCACACTTTTATAGTCAAGGTAATTAAAAATTCTATGTAATTATGCATCAGTATCCTTTCTCAGCCCTCACCTTATCTCCTAGTAACTTATACTCTAGGTTTTAACCCCATGTGTTTATTCTTCATATTTAGTTCATATTAGTGAGATCATACATTTGTCCTTAGCTCCGGTATATTTTTAACCTCCATTATTGTGCCTTTCATCCTCACATTTCTGTTATGTTTTTTAAACTTTGGAATTCTTCTTTTTGCCCCATTTTTTCTTTTTAATGTCATTTATTTCAGTATCCATATTAGTTTATTTGTATCCATATTTTCCTTCATCTCCTTGAATTTACTTCAGAGATTTGTTTGAACTTCTCTTCTTTGATTGGTTATTCCAAATTATGTGTCTCCTCTTAAGTTTTCCTTTTTCCCCCTTGACTGAGCCATATCTTTCTGTTTCTTAGTATGGCTTGTAAGTTTTTTGCTGATGCCTAGGCATCTGATTATTTTCTTTTTTTGTGTCTGTGCTAACTCTGAAGGTCAGTTTCTCCCTCTTTCTGAGAGTTTTATTGTGGTTGGTATGTGTTAAGGCTCTTCCTTGATCCTTGGTCCAACTTATACTAGACCTTTAGAGTAGCCCTTGTTTAAATGTTCAGATTTTATTAGGTCATCTGCACCTGATTCTTCCCCTGAACATACAGTACAACTTTTAAGATTACCCTTTTATGTGCAATTGTTTCACCTCCAGGAGAAAGCTTTCTTTCCTCTGTTCCTTCTCCAAGAATCATGATCTGTTCTGTTAGTTTTTGTGCAAAGCTTTCTCCTCAGCTCCTATGATTTGTTTAATTTTTCTCATTCACTCAGTGCCCACTTTTCATTACTCTTTTCAGTACTGGGTCCTGTCCTACCTCACATCAGTTCAGTTTCCCCCCTTTTTGTCTGTGAGACTTTTCTGCTTCTGGTTACTTCCCTCTTAGGATATTTCAATAGTCAAAAAAAGTCTGCTTTGTTGTTGTTGTTGTTGTTGTTGTTGTTGTTTCCCATTTAGGTGATCCAGCAATCAGAGATTGGGTTGTGTGTGCATGTCTTGCCAACAATTCTGCTATGTTCTCTTTTATTTCTGGGGACCCTTTTGTATGCATTCACTTGCCAGCTGCTTGTGTTCTGCCCTGGGTCTCTGTGGAGTTGAGTCCCTGTGCCTGGATATGTGTGGGGTGCTAACTCGCTGCCGCGAGTGGCTCTATGGTCTGAATCCACAGCAGAAGGTCCCCGAGCCCTGCTGCCTCTATGTGACTGTTAAGCTGAGACTGATTGAGGGAGAAGGCCCTGGACTCAGAGGTCCGGGTCCTAGATCTCCTACTTTTTTTTTGGTGTTTTTTTTTAAAGTCTTTTTCTTTGAGTCAGCATTCGTGGAGTCCTTCTCCAGCATCCAATGTCTTCTGGAGTTCCAAACAAGTGGGATTTGTTTTTTTTTTTAATTAGTTGTTTCTGAGGGGAGACTTTTCCAGGAGATGTCTTTCATCACCATATTTATGATGCCACCTTCCTCTTCTTTTTCAGTGTGAGCATTAAGAGCTATAAATTTCCCTCTGAGCATTACCTGTGCCTCATCCCTTAAGTTTTGGTATGTTATGTTTTCGTTTTTATTTGCCTCAAGATATTTCCAATTTGCCTTATGATATCTTCTTGGACCTTTGGTTAAGAGTGTGTTATTTAATATTTGTGAATTTTCAGTTCTCCCTCTGTTATTGATTTCTAGGTTTATTTCATTCTGGTCAGAGCAGATGCATCATATAATTTCAATTTTTTAAAATTTATTGAGACTTGTTTTGTGAACTAACATTTCATCTATTCTGGAGAATTATCCATGTGCAGTAGAGAAGAATGTGTATTCTGCTGCTGTTGGGTGAAGTATTCTATATATGTCTTTTAGGTCCAGTTGGTATATAGTATCATTCAAGTCTATTTCCTTATTGCTCTTCTATCTCAATGGCCAGTCCTTCATTGAAAGCAGTGTATTGAAGTTTTCTATTAATGTAGAACTGTGTATTTCTCCCTTCATATCTGTCAATACTTGCTTTATATGTTTTGGATTTCTGCCATTAGGTGCATATATATTTAAAATTGGCATATCTTCTTGTTGAATTGACTATCAGTATATAGTGACTGTCCTTAGTAACAGTTTTTGACATAAAGTTTATTAGTATAGCTACCCCAGCTCTCTTTTGGTCACTGCTTGCTCATGGTATATTGTTTCCATCCTTTCACTTTCAACCTACTTGTGGCTTTGAATTTAAGGTGAGTCTCTTGTAAATAGCTTATAATTGGGTCCTGTTTTTATATTCAACCTGCCAATCCATCTTTTGATTGGAGAATTTCATCCATTTACATTTAATGTAACTCCTGATAATGCAGGACTTTCTCCGGCCATTTTGCTATTTGGTTTTTGTAGGTCTTATACCTTTTTTTGTTGTTTTTGTTCCTCAATTCTTCTGTTAATGCCCACTTCCATATTTATTTGATTTTTTCCCCTGTTTTTGCACCACTTGTGTCAGTCACTTTTCATTTCATTCTGTATTTGTTTTACAGATATTTTCTTTGTGATTACCATGGGGCTTAAATTTAACATCCTAAATCCATAGAAATCATGTTTGATTTAATACCAATATAACTTCAATGGTATATATGCACTGGTCCTGGACTCCTCCATACCCCTACCTTTTGTTGTACGTGTTTCAAATTATATCATTATACAGTGTGTGTTCAAAACCATAGATCTAACATTACTTTTTATGCATTTTCACTTTAGATCCAATAACAATTTTAAAAAGTAGTGGAGTTACATACCAAAAAATATAATACATCATACTGGCATTTATAATTACCCATGTGTTTACCTTTACCAGAGACCTTCATTTCTTTATGCTGGTTTGATCCACTTGTGTCTTTTCCTTTCAGTCTGAAAAACTGTCTTTTTTTTAAAGAAATCAATTTTATTGATACATATTAATAAAGGATAAATCCATACAAAGTATACAATCAATGGTATTCAGTATAACCACATAGTTGAACATTCATCACTCCAATCAATCCTAGACCACTTTCATTATTACAGTAATAAAATAAACAAAAACCAAAGAAACAAAACTCATCACCTCTCAGTTTCTCTATGCTTCCCCTGACATCCATAGCTGCCACACAAAACTGTCTTTTGCATTGCTTACAAGGCAGATCTAAAGGTAACAAACTCCCACCGCTTTTGTTTATCTGAGAATGTCTTAATCTTGCCCCATTTTTAAGAAGTAGAAAATTTAATTTCTATTGTAAGATAAGTGAAACAGTGCTCCAGTTATCTACCATGTAAAAAAAAAATCCCCAATTGGTGGCTTAAAACAATACCATTTTGCTGCACTTGAGGATTTCATGAGCCAGGATTTCACTTGGGTGTTGCTCAGTAAAACCTAGGGTAGGCTTGGGTTCTTAGGTGATGCCCAGTGAGCAGCAGCTCTGGTCAGGATGGTCTCAGATGATATTACTCACATCCAGGGCCCAGATGGGATTTGCTCCCATTTTTGAAAGACAATCTTGCAGATATATAAAATTCTAAGTTGGCATGGTTTCTGGTGAGAATTTTATTAGGACTCCTTTGTAGATAACATGTTCTTTTTCTCTTGCTTTTAGAACACCTTGTTTTTGGCATTGGAAAGTTTGACTACTATGTATCTTTGAGTTTATCCTGTTTGTGGTTCATTGGTATTCTTGAATTTTCATATTCCTGTCTCTCATTAAATTGGGGAAGTTTTCTGCCATTATCTCCTTGAATATTCCTTCTCTCCCTTTATCTTTCTTCTCCTTCTTGAATTCCCATAATTCATATATTGGTGGTGTGTTTGATGGAATCCCATAGGTCTCTTAGGTTCTGTTGACTTTTTTTCTATTCTTTTGTCTTTCTGCTTCTCATCCTGAATCATTTCAATTATCTTGTTTTCAGTTCCCAGATCCTTTTTTCTGCTAGCTCCAACCTACTGTTGAAACACTCTAGGGAATTTTTCATTTCATTTATTGTGTTCACCTCCAGTATTTCTGGTTTTTTTTTTTAAGTTTCTTTCTCTTTATTGAGGTTCTCATATTGCCCATTCCTTGTTTTTATGATATCCTTTAGTTCTGTCTCTGTGTTTTCCTTTATCTCCTTGAATATATTGAAGATAATTTTTTGAAGTCTCGATCCAGGATGTCCAAAGTCTTGTCCTGTTTTTTGATGGCTTCAGGATTTTTATCTTTTTCCTTTGGATGAACCATTATTTCCTTTTACTTTGTTTTGTAATCTCTTGCTGCACAATGTACATTTTGATATTTTAAAGTGTTAACTCTGGGATTTAGTCTCTGAGCTATCTGTTCCTAAAGTCTTTATGCAGCTAGTGATACCACATATATTTCACTGAGTGCCAGAAGCTAACAAAAATGAACAAATCAATGTGAAAAGACACCTTTCACAGTCTTTACATTTCTAATCAGGAATATTTAAAGTGCATTTTGGTTTGTCATTTTCATTTCTTACCCTGTTAGTTTTAAGGTCCTTTGGCTCAATACCCTACACAGATTTCTCTGAGGGTATATTGGGCTAAATCTTTCACTCATTGGTATTGCCATCTCCTTTCTTGAACTCTTGTCTAATAACAAACAGAACTTTCCAGAAAATTAGTCAAAGTGATGATGGAATTACAGACAATGATGAGAGAAATAAGCAAGAAGAGCACTTGGGAAGAAAGATTACTGCAAAGCAAGATATCAATGAGTTTAAGAGTTTAATTCAAAACACGCAGATTTGGTTGACATTTGATTTGATTTTATTAATTTTAATCTATGAGAATGGACTGTCTAGTGGTCAGAAAAGGGGCACAGAACAAAGCTGTGAACAGACAGTGATGTTAGCTGCAACTATTCACTAAAGGAGATCAGAAAGAAAGGAAGCAAATCAGACAAGACCTCTGCTTTAGAAGTTCAGCTTGCAGAAGGTACTGCAGTTAATTGTTAGAACCCATAATATTCAAATTTGTAATGATATTTTGGGAAAGGAGGTGAAAAGAAATAGCTTTTTTTCCCCTTTCTTGATGTAATAGTGAATTTAGAAACTGTGATGTCTTGGAAATATGGCTAGGAATGGGTTTAACTGGCGTAGGGCCCCCAAGCAAGTTAGCAAACTCTGAGTTCACCTGGATATATACATTGGTCATGATCCAAGATAAATAGGTTTAATAAGCAACTGTAAAATATCAATCTGCTAATACATAATGTCAAAAGATATTTCATTGTTCAATTCCACATATTTCCTGAATGTATTAAAGCTTAAGAAGAATTTGGAGAGGTAGAGAACCATGTTTTTTCTTATAAAAGTAATTTCTATTGGCACACTATGTGCTTAGTTCATTTAAATAATTTCCTAAGGACACATCATAAATTCCTTTTGCTTATATCTGAGATAAGTTGGTACTGGGGAAAGAACGTTGTCTCCTGAATTATGTAGGTGGCATCATTCTTAACGATGCTCAGTGAATAATTGAACTATACAAATAAGGATTTGGATTTGCTCCTAAAAAGTCAATGAGCTTAATTACATTTTCATGTTGAATTATGCTGGTAGAATTTGAAGTATTAAGGGTGTAAAAGAATGTGGAGAGATGGAATAGGGAACCAAATTACACTCACCCTGAAAAACTCAAACGTGGAATGAAGAAAACTCTATGATCTGGTCACTGAAAGCAAGGAAGAAAAAATTGTGACACTTTGAGAAAGATTTTATTTATAGACTTGAAGACAATCTTAAAAATCTGTCAAGGTCCTTCCTCCTAGCCCATTTCTAAATTATGCAAATATTTATTATACATTATGGTGGTTTAGAGCTATGTTCCCCCAAAACCCATGTTCTTAAACTGAACCCACTCCTGTGGCTCTGAACCCATTTTAAGTAGGAAATTTTGATGAGGTTACTTCAGTTAAGGTATGGCCCACCTCAATCAGAGTGGGTCTTAATACTATTACTGGAGTCTTTTATAAGCAGAATGAAATTCATACAGATAGGGAGGAGGCCAGAAGCTGGAGGCCAGCAGAACTTGGAAGAGAAAGGAGAGGCCAGGAGAGGGTGCAATGGGCATTGCTGTGTGACAGAGGAACCAAGGCCCAAAGATCACTGGCTGCCAGCCACAGAATGCCAGTTTTGGGAAAGAAAGCATCACCTTGATGATGCCTTGATTTGGACTTCTACTAGCCTCATAACTGTTAGCCAATAAATTCCTGTTGCTTAAGCCAACTCATTACATGGTATTTGCTTTAGCAATGAGAAAATTAAAACATACCTTCATATACTTATATATGTTAATTAATAAATATCGGTTGAAAGTAAGCAATAATAGCTTGAAAAATAAAAATAGCAATACTTTTTACAACTAATGGCCTTTGGTTCTAGACTGACTTGTCATCCCCAAGTCTGGGGACTTTTTATTTAATCTGTAATTAATAATTGGTGAAGTCCACATGGCAAAGTTTGACTGGAACATTTTCTCCAGTGGATTGTGCCTTTGGACCTCATATCTCCCCTATTGTACCAGTTTAGCTTTTATATGTACCCTGTGGCCTACTGGTGACCTGAGACTATGACCTCTACACACCTGACTCACTGCATGGCAGTGACTGGAAAGCAGAAAGGCAGCAGAAGTAACAGAATGAAGCGTTAGACCAAGGATCGGCATTTTGTTGATGCTGCCTGGGAAAGTAAATGCCATAATGAGGCTACATTATTAACATTCAGTCAAATCTTTCTTTTATCTCTCAAATGTTGAGGGGCCTATTTTACATCTACTTGTCTATATGTACATAAACTCTGGGGCCTATTCTTGAATAAAGCCATGAATAAAAAGTTTGATTCGTATTATTGCCCACGTCTTGTTGCTGCATTTTGGAACTTCTCTTTCTCCCTCTGCAAAATTCTATCTTGTCACCACCAAACTATGTTGTCCTATGGCCTTGCTATTTCTAAGGATGACATTAGGCTGGAAATGAAGGTTATTCTCTTGCTTTTTCCAGGAATTCTGTTCCTTCTACCTTTTCACCTAAATCGTAAGTCCCAACAGACAAAAGCTGTAGGGATGTGCCTCTGACTACTACAATGATTAATCAGAATCAGGAAAGGTCAGGGATTTGAACTCTTGGCTCTCAGCACTACAGTTCTACCCAAAGGCTACCTTGTATTATGCATCCACCCTTCAGGCCTGCATAATTCCAATATCCTCCAAAGCTGTACTTGTTAGCATTAAAATGTTAGAATTTCTGAAGGGTTCTGGCACTGTGTGTGTGTGTGTGTGTGTGTGTTTGCTGCTCTGTGTCACATTTCTTCCATTTTTGGCATTTCCAGTTGACATGACATAAACTTTTTACATCTGTCACCAAAACACAAAGTCACTGACCTGATTGAGATGAACGAAAAGAGATTCAAGCTCTGTACCTTCTGAACTGTCATTTTTGTTTCTAAAATTTCAGAATGGGAAGCCTGGGGAGCTCCTTAAAGCACACCTGGAAAGTTGGCTAATTTCTCATGACTTATCAACAATAGGCCATTCTTTTCTAGTATAGTGAAGCACAGGGAAGAGTTGGCCAAGGCTGAGCCCCTGAACAGTGTTGAATAAGGTTTGGAGGTGCACTCCCCACTTCTCTCCTTATGCTTCCCTTCCACAGGGAGGTTGGGAACAGGATTCTCTGTGCAGACTGCTGCAGTAGGGAACGGGAGGATCCATTGGCTCAGGCCTCAGCACCTGCGAGCCTTTCTGGCTGCCTTCAGAGTATTTGGAAGGGACTAGGTCCCTCCCAAAGGGATACTCCCTGAGCAATAAGACATGAGGAGTGGCTTCTTCCTAGAAACCCACCATATTAGGATGCACTTGAACTTTTCATACTCTGCACCAACATGGCCAACTTACAGGAAGAATTTGCAAGATATTCTTTAGCTTATTCATTCTTTTATTCATTTAATTATTTTGCCCTTCTTTAACAAATGCTACACATACAACACATGCCCTGGCAGAGACTTTGTTTTTACAGTTTCTTTTTGGCCCCTAATAATTTCAAAACTTCCACCCATCTGTAAACTGTGGAGGCTTGGTGCTAGAGCAGCAACTCACTTTTCCTCTCTCTCCTTAGGAAGGTTCTCTGTTCCTCCCCCCTCCCCCTTCCATCCACTTTTATATTCACCCTGTAGTGAGATGAGGGTGAACGCAGTGGGATGTCTTTAATATGTACCAAAGTGAGTGTCACATACAGGCTGAGATCACCTCTGTGACTGCATCTGTTCACTGTGGAAAGAAGTTTTTTTGAGCCCATTCCCTGACAATAGTTTTTGCCTCCTATCTCTGTTCACTCTGAAATCAAAACTGAAGTGGCATGGAAATATCACAGTACTTTACTCATTTCTATGGAGGAATTCAGTGAACAGTGCTGAATAAAAGTGAGTGAAAAAATTTTGCTTTTTATTTTTAATCTCTTCATTTTCAAAGTCCTACCTCTTCCATTCTGCAATAAATTGAGTCTCTAATAACTCTCTCTCTTTCTCTCTGTTTGTCTATCTGTCCTCTCAATTCCTGGTAGAAAAAAAAAAGTCATAGCTTACCACAGTGCCTATAATAATGTTAGCTGCTATTATTGTAGTTTTGTGTCAAAATTGTTACTATTACTACAGATTTGTGTAGAAATCGTAATTTGGTTTTTAATTTATTTTTGCTTCCTGAAGACATGCTTATGTGTTTACATAACTAAAAGTGAAATACGATAAGGTGATTACATACTTGTGCTTAGTAGATTTCTTTCATAGCAGGAAGCTGTTAAAAGGACTGCTTTGAATTTCTGCCAAAATTTGATGACATATACTTAAGCTTTTAAAAACATGTATTCCCTATCTTTTGTCTCCCTAGACTTTGTGGATTTGAACCATTCTATGATGAACGAGGTGATCAGTTCATGTTCAGAAGAATTCTGAATTGTGAATATTACTTTATCTCCCCCTGGTGGGATGAAGTATCTCTAAATGCCAAGGACTTGGTAAGTGTGACAAAACAAAATGAAGCAAAGAAATAAAGCCCTCATGTCCCTTTTTAACTAATTAATGGGCAATACCATTTTAAAAATTTGTCCCTCTTGTCTTAATATCTTATTTCTTTTTAATTTTAAAGTATTTTAATAAAAAATGCATGCAAATGCTTTTTCCTTATAGATAATGAAATTATAAATATATTTGACTCCATGCTAGCTGAATTATCAAAAACTGAAAATTACTGCAATATTAACTAGTGTGTTTTTACTACCTGATGAACACAGAACCTTGTTTATAAAGAAAGCAGGGCTGGGAGAATCCAAACCTAAATTACGCAGTAAAATCTTGTTTTAATATGGCTTACTATTACCTATATTCATATTTACTTCAAATAAAATGATCTTTCCTGAAATATCTCTCAAACTTTATTAGACTATGCTGATATTAACACAAATCCCTTCATACCTCGTTGGCATTATAAACAAGTTCCAAGCACTAAAAGACCTTTTTGTTTGCATTTGTATTGTACATTGCTTCTCCCTTAAGCTAATTTTGAAGCTTGTTTGCATTCAGGAAACACATGAATACCCACCTGATCTAAAATAAAGAGGAGGCTAGCATGGGCTTGAAACATTTGCCATCAATACTCTAGAGAAAAATCCAAGCAGAAATGATGAAAAGCTGACTTTGAGCCATAGGTTATATCTCCAAGGATGTTGAGAGTGAGCTAGACCTCCTCTTATTTAAAGATGAGGGTGATAAAGTCCAGATAGGTGAAACATCTGCCCAATGTCAAGCAGCTTCCCAGGAGAGAGACAAAGCTAGATTCACAATCTAGGCATCCAGACCCCCTCCCCAGTGCTCTTTTCCACCAGACATTTCCTCCTTACTGTCATGTTTTTCACAGAACAGATCCTATAGAGTCCACAGTTTTTTCAGTGTAATGGGGAGAGAGCCACTATGTGTGGTGTGTGGCCATGTCATTCAACTCCTCCCTCATCGTGTGAGGCCTACACTCCTAAATATCTCTTGAATCCATTCACTTCTCTCTACCTCCACCTGCTCTGTCCACCCAAGCCACAATCCTCTCCCATATGGACCACTCCAACAACCTGTCTGATCTCCTTGCCTCTTCTCGGGACCTTCTCAAATACACTTTCCACAGAGGAGCCAGAGTGGTGGTCTTATAAGAAAATCAAATCATGTCACTCTTCTGCTTTAAGGCTTAGGTTTAAAATCTAAAATCTATAACAGGATGTACAAGATACTCCCTGGTCTGGAGAATACTCCCCCTCCAGTGCCAATCACTTATTTTACATCACTCTTCCTTGACCTCTCTTCACTTCAGCACACCAGACTTCCCGTTCCTCATCAGTGCTGCTCTGGTTATTGGCCATTGTTCTTTTCTCTGCTTTGTAATTTCTTTCCTCCTTCCTTCCTCTCTCCTCTCCATGCTCCCCCATTCTTCTTCTCTCCCTCCTTTTCCCACCCTCTCTTACTCTTATCCCTCTCTTTCTCAGCCTTTCTCAACCCCCTCCTTCTTCTCTATTCTTTGCCTGGGCTGCTCTATCCTTAAGTCCTAGCTGCCACTTTGCATCCTCTGGGAGGCATGGCCTGTCTCATTCCTCAATCCCTCCATCTCACAATTCATTAGTTCATTCTGCCACATTCTTCTTTTGTTCCCTGCACTTCCCCTTTCATGATAGTAGTCATTTATATTTATTTGTTCAATGATTTTTCATCCCTGATTAGATTGAAATCTCTGGGAGAGGATGAGGCATGCATCCCAGAACATTGTACCATAAACTCATGTAATGCTGCCACAATAACCATTTAGTGAATGAAACCATGAATTAGTGAAGACTATGGAGTTTTAGAGCTGGATACACTTGGATTCAAGTCACTCTTTGTCATGACCTTATCAATGACTTTGGGCTTGTTATCTAACCTCTCCATACTTTACTTTTCTCATTTGGGTTGATATCATCTACCTCTAGGTTGTTATGAGAATTAAGTGACATTGTCCATGTTAAGTAGCCAGCACCAACTAATTCAATAAAAGCTCCCTTACTTTGCTTTCCATCCATTTCTTTTCATCTCTAATAAAATTAATGTTTTTACATCTCTCTTTAGCCCCTCTCCTGGGAGAAAATCTGCACCCCATTAACGAGTCCCTGGCATGATTTTAATAACTTAAACTGGGCAGTTTCAAAGATTTAGAATCAGTTGAACCAAAAATCAAAGCAGAGCTGTAAGAAAAAAACACTAGGCAAGAGAGAGAAATTGACCATCAGAGTAAACTCATCAACATATTCAGATGCTTAGACATCAGCAAAAATTTGCAAGCCATACTAGGAAACAGGAAGTGATGGCCCAGCCAAAGGAATAAAACCAAATATCCTGAAAAGATACAATATTGAAGACAATTAATCAATGAAAATCAAACAAATCTCCTAAATCAATTCAAAGAATTGAAGGAAAATATGACTAAAGAGATAAAGTGTATTAAGAAGACACTGGGTGAGCATAAAGAACAACTGGAAATCCTGAAAAAAAAAGTAACAGAGCTTATGGGAATAAAAGACATGATGGGCGAGATTAAAAATACATTAGAGGGAGCAGGGATGGCTCAAGTAGTTGAGCACCTGCTTCCCATATGGGAGGTCCCAGGTTCAGTTCCTGGTGCCTCCTAAAAACAAACAAACAAACAAAAAACCCAAAAAACAAGCAAACAAACAAACAAAAAAACAACTCTAGAGAGCTGATGTGGCTCAGTGGTTGAGCTCTGATCTCCCACATATCAGGTCCCAGATTCAATTCCTGGTCCCAGTACCTCAAAAAATAAAATATGTTAGAGGGACATAAAGCAGATTTGAATTGCTTGAAGACAGAATTAGTGATTCTGAGGACAGAACATCTGAACTGGAAAAGATGGGAGAACAGAAAGAGAAAAGAATGGAAAAAATGGAACAGAGTCTCAGGGAATTGAATAACAATGTAAAACATACAAACATATGT
>PVKH010011134.1:0-17902 GCA_004027955.1 Chaetophractus vellerosus | reverse complement strand
TCAGCAGCGAAGAACTGGCTGGCTGACTGACCCTTTATTGAGGACGTACTCGTCCTTTTAGGCACAAGGTAGGGGAGGGGGGAGTAGGAGGCGGGGCAAGGAAAGGAAGTAGAAATACGTGGCAGGCCAGGATTGGACGCAGTCGGTTGCTAGGGAGGGTTTGGAAGGCAGGAAGGTTTGTGGGCGTGGAAAAGGATGAGCTACTTCCTTGAAGAAGGAGGAACAGGCCAATCGGCCATTTTAGAACTAGCCTGATCGGCCATTTTGGCATTTCACTTTCACTTTTCCAGCCGGTTTCGGCTTTAAGGTTTTTGGGGCTTATACCGCATCCAGGTACATCCAGGTTGCCATATGTTTCACAACTTCATTTGTTCTTACAGCTGCATAATATCCCATTGCGTGTATACTCCACAATTTGTTTATCCATTCATCAGTTGATGGACACCTGGATTGTTTACAACTTTTGGCTATCATGAATAATGCTGCAATGAACATCAGTCTGCAGATGTCTACGCATGTCACTGCTCTCAGGTCTCCTGGATATATATCTAGTAATGGTATTGCTGGGTCCCATTGCGAGTCTATATTCAACTTCCTTAGGAAGTGCCAACTGTCTCCACAGTGGTTGTACCAGTCTATATTCCTACCACAGTGAATAAGCATTCCTATCTTTCCACATCCTCTCCAACCATTACAGTTTTCCAGCATTTTAGTAGCTGCCAGTCTAATAGGTATGAAATGTTATCTCATAATTTTGATTTGCAATTCCCTAATCACCAATGATGTTGAACATTTTTTTATATGTTTTTTATACCATTTGTAATTCTTGATTGGACAGTTGCCTTTTCAAGTCTTTTGCCCATTTCTTTAATCAGATGGTGTTCTTTCTATTGTTGAGTTGTATGATGTCCTTATATATCAAGGATTTTTAACCCTTATCAGGTATTGCCAAATCTTTTCCCCATTGAGTCAGTTGCCTTTTCAGCCTTTTGGCAAAGCCCTTTGTGTTGCAAAAGTTTAGAATTTTGATAAGGTCCCATTTATCTATTTTTTCTTTTGTTGCTCATGCTTTGGCATAAGGTTTAAGAAATTACCACCTACTACAAGATCTTTTTTTCAATTTCTTATACATACTTAGATTATATAAATGTTACATAAAAAATATAGGGGATTCCTACATGTCCTGCTCCCCATATCTCTCACACTTTCCCACATTAACATTGCTCATTAGTGTGGTACATTCATTGCAATTGATGACCACATTTTGAAGCATTGCCACTAAGCATGGATTACAGTTTACATTGTAGTTTACAGTCTCTTCCACACAATTTTGTAAGGTATGGCAAGATATACAACAACTTGTATCTGTCATTGCAATGTAATTCAGGACAATTCTGAAGTCCTGAAAATGTCCCTGTATTACAACTGTTTTCCCTCTCACTCCCCTCCCAACCTCCAGCTGCCTACCACAAGATCTTAAAGATGTTTTCCTACATTTTCTTTTAGGAGTTTTATGGTTGTTGTTTTTATATTTATGTCCTTGACCATTTTGAGTTAATTTTTGTGTAAGGTGTAAGATAGGAGTCTTCTTTCATTCTTTTGGATATGACTATCCAGTTTTCCGAGCATCATTTGTTGAATAGACTGTTCTGGCCTACCTGAGTGGGCTTGACAGCCTTGTAAAAAATCATTTGACTGTAGATGTGACGTTTAATTTCTGCATTCTTAATTTGGCTCCATTGTTAAATATGTCCTTATGCCAGTACCATGCTGTTTTTACTGCCATAGCTAAATAGTATGTTTAGAGTCAGGAAGTGAGAGTCCTTCAAATTTGTTTTCCTTTTTTTAAGACATTTTTGGCTGTTTGGGGTCCCTTATCCTTCCAAATAAATTTAAGTATTGGCTTTTTGACTTCTGCAAAAAAGCCTCTTAAGATTATTAGGAATGCATTGAATCTGTAAATCAATTTGGGTAGAATTAACATCTAAATGATAATTACTTTTCCAATCCATGAACATGAAATGTCCTTCCATTTATTTAAGTCTTCTTTGTTTTCTTTTAGCAATCTTTTGTACTTTTCTGAATATAAGTCCTTTATGTTCTAGGTCCTAGGTTAAGGTTATTGCTGAATATTTTATTGTCTGAGTCACTATTATACATGGAGTTTTCAGATTTCCTCCTCTGATTGCACATTAATTGTATGTAGAAATGCTATTGATTTTTGCATATTAATCTTATGTCCTGCCACTGTGCTGAACTTGTCTACTACTTCTAGTAGCTTTGTTGTGGATTTTAGAAGATTTTCTAGATATAGGATCATGTCATCTGCAAATAGTGAAAGTTTTACTTCTTCCTTTCCTATGTAGGAGCCTTTTATTTCTTGATCTAGCCTAATTGCTATAGCTAGAACTTCTAGCACAATATTGAACAATAATGGTGACAATGGGCAAACTTGTCTTGTTCCTGATCTTAGAGGAAAAGCTTTCAGTATTTCATAGTTGAGAACTATTTACATATGTGCTCTTTATCATATTGAGAAAGCTTCCTTCTATTCGTATCTTTTGGCATGTTTTTATCAAAAAATGGTGCTATACTTTGCCAAATCCCTTTTCTGCATCAGTTAAGAGGATCATGTGATTTTGCTTCTTCAATTTATCTATGTGGTTTATTACACTAAGTGATTTTCTTGTGCTGAACCACCCTTGCATACCTGGGATAAAACATACTTGATCATGTAGTATAATTCTTTTAATATGCTTTTGAATTTGATTTGCAAATATTTTGTTGAGGATTTTTACATCTATATTCATTAGAAACATTGGTCTGTAATTGTCTTCTTTTTTGTAGTATCTTTATCTGATTTTGGCATTGGGGTGATTTTGGCTTCATAACATGAGTTTCATAGCTTTCTTACCCATTCAATTTCATGGAAGAGCTTGAACAAGGTCTATATTAGGTCATTTTTGAATGATTGGTAGAATTCATCTGTGAAGCCATCTTTTTCTGGGCATTTCATCTTTGGGAAATTTTTGATGACTGTTTCAATCTCTTCACTAGTGATTGGTTTGCTGAGTTCATTTCTTCTAGGGTCAGCGTAGGTGGTTCATGTGTTTCTTGGAATTTGCCCATCTTGTCTACATTTCCTAGTTTATTGGCATACAGTAGCTCACAGTATCCTCTTATGATATCTCTTATTTCTGTGGGATCAATGTTAATGCCTCTTCTCATTTATGATTTTGTTTATTTGTGTCTTCTTTCTTTTTTTGTTCATCAGTCTAGCTAAGGGTTTGCTAATTTTGTTGATTTTCTCAAAGAATCAGCTTTTGGTTTTATTGATTCTCTCTCTCTCTCTCTTTTTTGTTGTTGTTCTCGATTTCATTTATTTCTGCTCTGATTTTTACTATTTCTTTCCTTCAGCTTAGTTTAGAGTTAGTTTGCTATTCTTTTTCTAGTTCTTCCAGGTGTGCAGTTAGGTATTCAATTTTCTTTCTTTCTTCTTTTAATGTATGCATTGAGGGCTATAAATTTCCCTCTCAGTACAGTCTTTGTGTTGTCTCATAGGTTTTGATATGTTGTGTTCTCATTTTTATTCATCTTAAGATATTTGCTGATTTCTCTTGCAATTTCTTTAACCCACTGATTATTTAAGTGTGTTGTTTAATCTCAATGCTTATGAATTTTCCCTTTTTCCATATATTATTGATTCCTAGATTCCTTCTATTTTGATCAAAGTGTTTTGTATAATTTCAATTTTTTTAATTTTATGGAGAATTCTCTTGTGACCCAACTCATGGTCTATCTTGGAGAAGGCTCCATGAGAATCTGAAAAGAATGTATATCCTGCCATTTGGGGTACAATGCTCTATAGATATTTGTTAGGACTAATTCATTTATCATATTATTGAGGCTCTCTGTTCTTTATCCTCTGTCCAGATGTTCTATCCAATACTAAGAGTGGTGTATTGAAGACTCCACCTATTATTGTAGAGACATCTATTTCTGCCTTCATGTTTGCTAGTGTGTGCCTCATGTATCCTGGGGCAGTGAGGTTAAGTGCATAAATATTTATTATAATTTTTATTTTTGTGGAATATTATGGTGTGATAAGAAGAAATGAATTTATGAAATGTATGACAACATGGATGCATCTGGAGGACATTATGTTTAGTAAAGCAAGCCAGACACAAAAGGACAAATACTTTTTGATTTCCCTCTTTTGAACTAAATATATTATGTGAAATATAAGTATATTATGTGAAATATCAATATGGGTCAAATTGCATATATAAGACAATTTTTCTTTGAAGGTGAACAAATGTAAGTTAGTACTACAAAATATTAATACCCGACAAAATAAAACCATTATACTAAGTGAATGAGACCAGACACAGAGTTCTACATATTGTATTATTCCATTTATATAAAATTTAAATATAAATCAATTTATAAAAATTAGATTAGGTGTTATGTAGGTCTGAGAAAGAATGCTAAAGGGTTTGGAGTCTTTTTTTTAGAGTAATGAAATTGTTCTAAGAAGTTTGAGATGATAAATATCCAACATTGTGATTATACTAAAAGCCATTGATTATATATGTTGGATAGATTATATGGTATGTGAATATATCTCATATGATTTATGATCTATGATCTCAATAAAACTGCTTAATAAATAAATAATTGTGAAAGAATATCCAGCTATGTAAAGCTGGAAAACATAGAGTGACTGAGAGTTGACAAATTTTCTTTTTTGTTTGTCTGTTTTTTGTTTATTATTATTATTATTGAAATAATGAAAATGCTTTAATAATGATTGAAGTGATGACTATACAAATACCATTATTAAAGTGATGAATGTATCAAATACCATTATTGTACACTTTGGATGAATTGTATGCTTTATTAATATGTATCAATAAAATTGACATGTTTAAAAAATTTATAAATACAAATAAACTAGAGAGATGGAAACAGAAAAGGGGGTATGTAAAGCAGGGGATGCATAAAGAGACATAGAGGTGATGATAGTTTTTTTTCCTGTTTTTGTTTATTTTTATTATTATTATTAGATAATGAAAATACTGTAAAATGATTGAAGTGATGAATGCACAAATATGTGACTAGACCAATTACCATTAATTGTACACCTTGGATGAATTGTATGCTTTATTAATATGTATCAATAAAATGTATTTAATTAAAAAGTTAAAAAGACTAGAATATTATACCAATAGTGGTACAAAGGAAACTTGATTGTAATTGAAAATTATTATTGACAAAGTAGAAGACACCAATTGAGAGAAAAATGTATCCTCAAGTGGAAGAGGAGAAGAAAAAATGGATAAAGATCTTAATATCTATTAAAAAGTTTCCGGGCCCGGCTAGATAGCTCAGTGGATAAAGAGCTCACTGGGAAACCACATGGGAGGCCCTGGGTTCGGTTCCCGGGGACCTCTCCTAGCGGGCAGACCGCCTTGAGAATGGAAGCCGCCATGGGTGGGCCGGAGACGCCGTGGGCAGGGCAAAAAGCTGCCACGGACAGGCAAAAGCCGCCACGGGCAGGGCAGGTCGCCTGCAAATCGAGCACAGCCAGCCACCCGCGAACTGGATCCGGCCGTGATGGAAGCATAAGCCGCCCACAAGCGGGGAAAGCCGCGCCTGCACAGTGACCAAGCCTCGGCGCGTCGCCGCGACGGGGGGGAAGGGGAGATATGTAATAAAATAAATAAATCTTTAAAAAAAATAAATAAATAAATAAAAAGTTTTCCACACTTTATGAGACAATTTTGTGAAAGGATATAGTACAAAAACAAATGAAAATCAATTCTTCAGTGGTTCCAAGAAGATGGCATAAGAATAGTCCGACAGGGCTCAACTCTTGTATAGAAACAATGGAGAAAAATGACAAAAGTTTCCTGAGGGACCTGCTTTGGGGGGTCAGCATTGTAGGAGAGTACTGTACAACTACCAAGAGGGTGAGGGACAGAGAAATGAAGAACCTGAAACAACAAATGAGAGTTATCAAACCCCTGCTGTGGTGGGAAGGGCATCCCTCCCCCACTCCCAAGATATTAAGCTGGGGTAAAACCCATGGCTCACTGCAGCCAAAGGAGAGGGGAAGAGATGTCTTCCTCCTTGTCAGCTGTTAGAAGGGGAAAAGGAGGGGGAGTGAGGTGGCTTCTTTTCAGCGAGATTGGCCAGCAGAGCTCATTTTGACTCTCAGCTCTGGCCAAACCAAAATATAGGAAAGTGTAGATGTAAAGAAACAAATCCATGGAAAGGTGCACTGATGACTGCCATCCCCTAGCCAGTCTGGAAATTGCAGAGGAAACCTTCTTTTAGGACTCTCTTAACCTAAATTCCCGGGTGAAATATGTGCCCCAATAGTGATTCTCTGGCCTGATTAGAAAAACTTAAGCTAGGCAATTTTAAAGACTTAGAATAAGATGAAACAATATAAAAGGAGAGCTGTGAGAAAAGAACAATAGGCAAGAGATGGAAATTGGCTATTATAATAAACTCATGCTCAGATGCCTAGACAGCAGCAAAAAATTACAAAGCATACTAGTAAATAGGAAGAGGTGACACAGCCAAAGGAATAAAGTAAATATCCTCAAGAGATACAGGGTAAGAAAATTAATCAATGATAATCACACAACTCTCCTAAATCAATTTTAAAAATGAAAGAAAATATGACAAAAGCAATAAAAGATATTAAGAAAACAGTGGGTGAGCATAAAGAACAATTTGAAAGCATGCAAAAAAAAGTAACAGAACTTATGGGAATGAAAGACATAGTGGATGAGATTAAAACTTAGAGACACATGAGAACAGATTCAAATTGCTCAAATTGAGGACAGGAGAAGAGAAGAAGAGAGTAGAAAAAAAAGGAACAGTGTCTCAGGGAATTGAATGACAACATGAAACACACAAACATACATATTATTGGTTTCCCAGAAGGAGAAGAGAATGGAAAAGGGGCAGAAATAATATTGAGGAAATAATGACAAAAATTTTACAACCCTTATAAAAGACATAAATATCAATATCCAAGAAAGACAATGCACCCCAAGCAGCATAAATTAAAATAGACCTAATCCAAGATATTTACTCAGAATGAAAAACATCAGAAATAAAAACAAGATTCTGTAAGCAGGAAGGAAAAAGCAAAGTGTGACATACAGGGAAATCTTGATAAGGTTAAATGCTGTCCTCCCATCAGAAGTAATGGAGTTGAGATGAAAGTGGAATGATGTATTTAAGATACTCAAAGAGAAAAACTCCAAGCTAAGAATTCTGTATCTGGCAAAAATGTCCTTCAAAAATGAAGGTGAGTTTCAAAACTTTCACAGACAAACATGGATAGAATATGTTACCAAAGGGCCAGAATTATAAGAGATACTTAAGGGAGTGCTGCAGCCTGAAAGGAGAAACAAGGGTGAGAGACTTGGAAAAGAGTGTAGAAATAAAGATTATTAAGAAGGGTAAATTAAAAGGTAAAAAGACAGACAATAGTAAGATATGACAACAGAAAGCCAAAGGACAAAATTAATGGCTTGAACTCCCCAATTGAAAGATATAGAATGAGAGAACAGATTAAAAAAATATATGAGCCATCTATACGCTGTGTACAAGAGACTCACTGCAAACATAAGGACACAACCATGTTAAAAGTGAAAGACTGGAAAAAGATATTCCATGCAAAGAATAACCATAAAAGAGCTGGAATAGCAATATTAATATCAGACAAAGTATATTTTAAATGTAAAACTCTTATAAGGGATGAAGAGGGCCATTATATATTAATAAAAACAGAAATGCACCAAGAAGAAATAACTATAATAAAAATTTATGCACCTAACCTCGGTGTTCCAAAGTACATCAGGCACAAACTGGCAACACTGAAGGGAGAATCAATGTCTCTGTTATAATAGTTGGGGACTTCAATACCTCACTCACAGTTTTGGATAAAACATCTGGACAGAGCATAAATAAACAGTGTGAGCACAAATAGTATGATAAATGAACAACAGATAACATATCTATAGAGCATTGTTCCCCCAAAAAACAAGATATAATTCCTCTCAAGTACTCATGGGTCCTTCTCCAGGATAGACCAATTTTGAGTCACAAAACAAGTAACAATAAATTTTAAATGATTGAAATGATACAAAACACTTTCTCTGACCATGACAGAATAAATCTAGAAATCTATAATGACTGGAACAAGGTAAAATTCATAAAAATATGGAAATTACACAACACCCTCTTATATAATCAGTGGGTCAAAGAAGAAATTGCAAGAGAATTCAGCAAATATTTGAGACAAATGAAAATGAGAACACAACATATCAAAACCTATGGGACAACACAAAGGCAGTGCTGATTGGGAAATTTATAGTCCTCAATGCTTACATTAAAATTTAAGGAAAAGCTGAAGTTGAAGATCTAAATGCATAACTGGAGGAACTAGGAAAAGAACCACAAAATAATCCCAAATCAAGCTGAAGAAAAGAAATAGTAAAGATCAGAGCAAAAATAAATGAAACCAAGTACAAAATAACAATAGAGAGAATCAACAAAATAAAAAGTTAATTCTTTGAGAAGATCAACAAAATCGAGAAACTCTTAACTAGTCTGACAAAGAAAAAAGAGATAAGATGCAAATAAAACCAGAAATGAGAGGGAGGACATTACCACTGACGCCACAGAAATAAGAGCGATCATAAGAGGATACTTTGAACAATTGTATGCCAAAAAACTTGACAGACAACCAGCAAGATGGTGGCATACTAAGGAGTCAGCTCATGCAACAGGGCAGTTAGTAATCACACAGAGCTATCTAAAGCACCTGTTTGGGGGCTCCAGAACACCAGAATAGCATCCTGCAACATCCTTGAAAGAATGAAAGGAGGAAACTGCCCATCTGCAGAGAAGATTCATGAGTACAGCACACCACATTGCAGAGGCCAGTGCCCATCCATGCTCCACTGGTGGCCCAAGACACATCAGGGAATTATCCTGTGGTGAATTGGAAGCTCTACTTCCCCAAAATCAGGTAGAAAGAAATGGTTGGGCACCAACTTGAGTTACTGATTCTAAATTTTGTGGGCTAAAGTTTGAACCTATCCAAGTCAGAAAGAGGCCAGTAGCCACCATTTTAACTCCATTTCAGGCATGAGTGGAAGCAGGGCTGACTGAAAATCACAGTGCTGGTAGGGACTGGCTTCTTTCCATCCAGATTGGATTGCAGCTCTAGCCAAAGCCCCCAACCCTACCTCCAGCACCAGGCTTCCTGGGAAAATATAGGCCATGCCACGGAGGCTGGTAATCATCCTACTCTGGCAGTGCAAGCTGCCTCAGGGCTATTCTGTGGCTGGAGTCGGAAGCTCCATTTCCCAAAAACAGGGGAGGAAGAGAGTTGAACACCAACTTCAACTACTGGTTAGTAAATTTGGCTGGCTAAAGTATAACCCTTAGAAAAGCCAAATTTCAAACTGTCCAAGTCTGAAAGAGGACAGTAGGTGCTATTTTGACTCCATCATTGGCATGAGGGGAAGCAGGGCTGACTAAAAATCACAGTGATGGATGGGATTGGCTTCTTTCACCCAGATCAGACAGCAGCCCTAGCCTAGGCTTCAGCCCCACCTGTAGCTGGGAGGAACCTGGTAGAACCTGCACCAGCCTCTCCAAGTAACTGCATGTACATTCGGCTGACACACACTGACTAATCCAAAGTCTACTGGAGCAACTGAGGTCACTTTGGACACACGAGACATAGATTGCTGCCTAAAGCTGCAGCTCCATCCCTGCCCCAGTCAGGTGAGGAAGGGGCATGACGCTCCATCAGTCTCTCTGGGCAACTACAGTCTAGGCCTGCACAACTTGCATTATTACACACAGCTGTGGCTGTGTCCCTATTCCCAACAATTGAGAAAGGTGGAGAAGCTTCCTGGGTCCCTGGAAAAATGCAAGCAGCTTGAGCCTCCACAACTTATAGCACCAACTACATCCTTATTGCCTACTTCACAATCAGCCAGGGAGAAAGAACAAAAAAGGCTTAAACTAAAGAGAGAAACTGCATACAGAATAAATACACCTAGAAATTCAGATGCCAAGGCACCAATAAAAAATTACAATCCATACCAAGAAACAGGAAAATATGGCCCAGTTAAGGGAAAACATAGGCCTCTCGATGACATAAATGAATTGAGACAACTAATCATAGATGTTCAAACAAATCTCTTTAATAAATTCAATGAGATGGCAAAAGAGTAAGGGTTTTAAGGAGGCATTCAATAAGCACAAAGAAGAATTTGAAAGCATACATAGAAAAATAACAGATCTTACAAGAATGAGAGGTACAATAAATGAAATTAAAAATACAATGGAATCATGTAACAACAGATTTGAAGACTCAGAATAAAATATTGGTGAGCTTGAAGGAATGGCCCCTGAAAAGAAACATACAAAAGAACAGATGAAGATTGGAAAAAATTGAACAAGGTCAACTCTGAGACACATACTAATCATAATGTCACATGCCAAAGACAAACAGATAATTCTCAGGAAAGCAATAGAAAAGCAATACATAGCATAGAAGGGATACCCAATAAGATTAAGTGTTGATTTCTCATCAGAAACCATGGAGGGAAAAAGACAGTAGCATGATTTATTTAAGATACTGCAAGAGAAAAACTTCCAGCCAGGAATCTTATACCCAGAAAGACTGTCTTTCAAAAATGAGGGTGAGTTTAGAAAATTCACAGATAAACAGATACTGGGCAGAGTTTGTAACTAAAAGACCAGCTTTGCTGGAAATTCTAAAGGATTGATAAAGTCAGAAAAGAAAAGTCAGGAGAGAGAGGCTTGGAAGAACATCTAGAAATGTAGATTATTTCAGTAAAAGTAACTAAAATTCTCAAAAGAGTGGTGAAAATAAAATGTGACAGATAAAACCCAAAGGTCAATATAAGAACCTCCTTTAGAGTAATATCGTTGAATATTGATGGGTTAAACTCCCCAATCTAAACACACAGACTGGCAGAATGGATGAGAAAATATGAGCCACCTAAATGCTTTCTGAAAGAGACACACCTTAGACCCAAGGATACCAATAAATTGAAAGTGAAAGGCTGGAAAAAGTTATTCCGTGCATGCAGTAACAACAATGACAACAAAAAGCCAGAGTAGCTGTACTTATTTGAGATGAAACAGACTTTAAAAGACACTACTAATGTTCAATATGAGGTGGAAGTCAGGAAGAAAATTTCCATTTACAATAGCAACTAAAAGAATCAAATATTTAGGAATAAACCTAACCAAGGATGTACAGTACTTGTATTCAGAAAATTACAAGACATTGTTAAAGGAAATTAAAAATACCTAAATATTTGGAAGAATATTCAATGCTCATGGATTGGAAGACTAAATGTCATTAAGATGTCAATTCTATCCCAATGGATATACAGATTCAATGCAATCTTGGTAAAAATTCAACCAGCATTTTTTAGATAAATGAAAAACAAAATTATCAAATTCATTTTGAAGGGTAAGGGGTCCCAAATAACCAGAACATCTTAAAAAGAGAAAGTGAAGTTAGAGGACTCTCACTTCCAGACATTAAATCATATTACCTAGCTACAGTGGTAAAAAAAAAAAAAAAGCATGATACTGGCATAAAGAAAGACACATAGACCAATGGAACTGAATGATGGTTCAGAAACATACCATCATATCTATGGTCAAGTGATTTTTGACAAGCCTGTTAAACCCACCTAGCTGGGGCAGAACAGTGCATTCAACAAATTGTACAGGGAGAACTAGATATTCATAGTCAAAAGAAATAAAGAGGACCCCTATTACACACCAAATACAAAAATTAACTCAAAATAGATCAAAGACTTAAATATATAAGCAAGAGCCATAAAGCTTTTAGAAGAAAATGTAGGAAAACATATTCAAGACCTGGTGGTAGGTGATAAGAAGAGGGCTGAGAAGAACTGTTGATGCTTGATGTATGTAGAAGTTTTAATCTTTTCTGTAAAAGTGTGGAAATATATAGAGTTAATCATAACACGTTATATTGAGTAACAGCTGATTTATAAATGGGAATGTGGCTGGAAAAGGTAGTCTAGGGATCTAAATGTCAATTGAAAGAAAGCTGGAAAATAGAGTATGGACTGAATAACACAGTAAACCCAGAGGTGGATGAGAATTGTGGTTGATATAACAGATGCAAGTGTGTCCTTTGTGAGATAGAGCAAATGTACATCACTATTGCAGCATAGGGGGAATGTGAAGAAGCATGGGAATAATACAACTGGAGTGACCTATGAACAGTGGTTAAAAGCAACAATGTAATATTCATGCATTTATGCCAAAGACATACTGTGTTGATCATGGGGTTGTATGGGAAAAGTGTGCCAAATATATGCTATGGACCATGGCTAGTGGTAATCATCTGATGATATTATCTCATAATCTGCAACAAATGTTCCACCACAGTGTGGTGTGTTGATGGACAGATGTTGCATTTGAATTCTGCTCATGTTCATGATTTTTTGTAAGTTCACAACTTCTGTTATAAAAATATATTAAAAAGGGCCGGCTGTAGCCCAGTGGGTAGGGCACCGGTTTACCACATTGGAGGCCCCGGGTTCGGTCCCTGGGACTTCCTCGAATGGGCAGGCTGCCTTGAGAAGGCAAGCCAAAGCGGGCAGGGCATGCCACCGTGGTCAAATGCAAGCCCCCGTGGGCAAAAAGGCAAGCCCCCATGGGAAAAGGCAAGTCCCCGTGGGCAAAGGCGAGCACCCGCGAGCAAGGGTAAGCCCCCATGAGGGGCGAGGCCCTGCAAGCAGGTGGGCTGCCATGCTGGCAAGCTGACTTGGCAGGTCACCCCAGCAGGGGGGGGGGGGACAAGTAGAGAGAGGAATGCAGAGAAAAATGAACACAGCAAGAACAAGCAGAAGGGGGGGATGTATAATAAATTTAAAAAAATAAAAATAAAAATCTCATATATATATATATATATATATTAAAAAATAGTAATAGGGTGGGTTGGTGAAAAATACACCAAATGTAAGATATGGACTGTAAGTAGTAAGATTTTGATTATATTCTTTCATAATTTGTAACAAATGTCTCACAACAATGCAATGTGTTGGTGGAGGCTGGATGTATGATGTTATGCATGTTTGTTTTGTATGTTCATGTATGAATGATATAAAAATAATAATAATAGGGTCATTTGGGGGGAAGTATACCAAATGTAAGATAAAAAATTAATAAATATTAAAAAAAGTTTACAATTATCATTGTTACAGTAGCCATACAAGATAAGAATGTATGTCATTAAGAAATTTAAAAATCACTTTAGTTGCTTGTTCTTTTGAGAGAAATCATTCCAAATAAAAAACCTCTTTATTATCCTACTGTTATTTTTCTTCAGAAAGAAACAGCTTCATGGAGAAATGACTGAATCAATGCAGTGAAAGTAAAAATGAGCCTGGAAATTGTACCATAAATTAAGGAAGTGCTCAAAGATGGTGAGTTAAGGAAAAAACACAGAACAGCTTTCATGGGGCTCCAGTGAGCAAATCAGGTTTAATATGAGCATCATAATAAATAAAGATAGGAGTAAAATAGGAGTTCACACAATTGCTACTGCAAACAATATCCTCATCTTAAAGAGTCCCTGTTCTCTACCTCTTCTTCCTGCTATACCTTTTTTCACACATCACAACCACTGTTCTCTTAAGTTGAATTTAAATTCTTGAATGGCAGACTAGAAAGATATGGGGCTCTCTCATCTCCCAGAAAAATAGCTAAAGAACAGGTAGAAATGGTCTGGGGGAAATGTTCTAGGGTTTAGGACACCAGGGGAAGGCTGGACACTGCTCAGAAGAGAAAGGGACAAAAGAAAAGAACCTCACCAGCAAAACTGTGGGTTAACCTCCAGATTCAGTAGCTGGTGTCCTCCCCCACCCTATAGACAATATTTAATTCTCAGGACTTAGGCTTGTGTCTACAGACGAAGGGGGCCACAGGGATCCACCTCCCCAGGATACAGGAGACAGAAGGACACAGCTTAAGTCTGACTCAGCTTTTGTCCCACAAATTTGGTCTGCTGCCTCTTTCTACTATCCAGCAAAACCACAGCCAAGGGAATGGGCTTGGCAGAATTAGTGAGTAAAGAAGACCCTGTTGAGCTTCACTCTAGTCTGTTCATGGTGAAGGCATGAAAGGTGTAAAGTAAGTGCTGTGTCCCAGGAGTCCTCCCAGGCTAGAAGGGGCCATGCCATTGTTTGTCCTGGGAGCCAGCAGGGGACTAAAGACATCTGACCCTCCCAAATACTCTCGCTACTGACCAGGACTGGTTGTTAAGGGTGCAGAGGGGAGTGGAAATATTCCCTACCTATGAAAAGAGAGGGGGCTTCCAGCAAAGGTTGGGAAACAACCTCTGAGAAAGTTTAAATTGCAAGGCTCTTAGCCTCAAGGTAGGATCCTCTAAACACAATCCAACCAGGCTTTGAATTAAAATATCTGCAGAAGATAACCATTTGCTGGCTGAACAAGAAAGTGCATGTGAGGAAATTAAAAGTAAATGTGTAAAAGAGATTTTTTCCAGCCTTTACAGCTTCCCTCACCAAGGCCCTTGATATCAAGTATAAAACCCATTACTGGGTCCAGGGGGTCCAGGGCTGAGAATTGAGGAACTAACTGGGACAATCCTAAAGATTCAGAACAGGTTGAAACAAGAATCAAACAAAAGCAGTAACACACAACCTCCCAACATTCAAAAGACAAACTCAGCATCAGAGTAAACACATCATCATAATCAGATGCATAGAAATCAGCAAAAACTTACAAACCATACTAAGAAAATGGAAGAAAGGGCCCAAGCAAAGGAATATATTAAAGCCCCATATGATACACAAGATTTGAGACTACTAATCAATGAGATTCATGCCAATTTCTTAAAAGAAATTAATGAGTTGAAAGACAATATGACTAAAGAGAAAAAGGACAACAAGAAGACTCTGAGTCAGCACAAAGAAGAATTGGAAAACCTGAGCAAAAAAAAATAACAGAGTTTATGGGAATGAAAGACATGATAGGTGAGATAAATAACACAATAGAAGCATACCACAGCAGAATCAAAATGATGGAAGAATGAATAAGTGATACAGAAAAGAAAGAGCTGAAACTGAAGATGAAGAAGAACAGAGAAAGAAAAGAATGGAAAAAAAATGAGAAGGTGCTCAGGGAGTTGAATGATAAGTTGAAAAAGCAAAACATGCATGTCATGGGAGTTCCAGAAGGAGAAGAGAAGGAGAAAGGGGCAGAAAGAAAATTTGAGGAAATGGCTGAAAATGTCCCCAAACTCTCATGAAAGGAATGAACTTACATGTCCCAAAATGTGCAACCTATCCTAATCAGAAAAAAATCCAAATAGACCTACTCCAGCACACAAACTACTCAGAATTTCAAACGTCAAAAATAAAGAGAAAATTCTGAGAGCAGCAAAAGAGAAGAAAACCATAATATACAAGGGATGCCCAGTAAGACTCAGTGCAGATTTCTTATCAGAAACAATGGAGGTGAGATGACAGTGGTTTAATACAATTAGGATACTGAAAAAGAAAATTTGCCAACCAAGAATTCTTTTTCCATCAAAATTGTCCATGTATGAAGGTGAGTTTAAAATATTCAAAATCAAACAGAAACTAAGAGAGTTTGTAAAGAAGAATCCAACTTTGCAGTAAATATTAAAGGGACCCTTACAGCCTGAAAGAAAAAGTCAGGTGAGAGTATAGGAGGAGAGTGTAGAAGGCAAGAATAGCAGAATGGAAAATCAAAAGAGTAAAAACATAGTAAAAAATGATATGACATATTAAAACCAAAGAATAAAATGGTGTATGTAAATAATGCCTTTACAGTAATTCATTGAATGTGAATGGATTAAACTCCCCCAATCAAAAGATATAGGTTGACAGAATGGGTAAAAAACACAAGCCATCTATATACTGCCTAAAAGACACTCACATTAGGCCCAGAGATCTGAACCAGCTGAAAATGAAAGATTGGGAAAAGATACTCCACACAAAGAGTAACCAAAAACAGAACAGGGGTAACAATACTAATATCAGACAAAACAGACTTTCAATGCAAAAATATTATAAGAGACGCAGAAGGCCATTATATATTAATAAAAGTGACAATACACCAGGAAGAAATGACAGTCATAAATATATATGCACCTAACCAAGGTGCCCCAAAATATATGAGGCAAGCTCCGGCAAAACTGAAGAGAGAATTAGAAATCTCTACAATAATTGTTGGAGACTTCAACACACCACTAACATCATTAGAACAATTAGAAGTTAAACAAGAAATCAGAGAACTCAAATGATATAATAAAAGAGCTAGATCTAATAGACTTATACAAAATGTTGGATACCAAATCAGCAATTTATACAGTCTTCTACAGTGCTCACAGATCTTTTTCCAGGATAGAACAAATGTTAGGTCACAAGGCAGATCTCAATAAATATAAGATGAATGAAATTATACAAAGTACCTTCTCAGATCATAATGGAATGAAACTGGAAATCAATAATAGATAATAAAGAGGAAAATTCACAAAGGTGTGGAGGCTGAATTAGACACTTCTGACAATCATTGCACAAAGAAGTAATTATAAGTGAAATTAGTAAATATATCGAGATGAATGAAAATGGTAACACAACTTATCAAAAGATATGGGATACAGTGATGGCCATGCTGAGCCTTAAACCCCTATATTAAAAGAGAAGAAAAAGCTGAAATCAAAGATCTAACTGAATAGCTGGATAAAATAGAAAAATAACAGTAAACCATTCCAAAAACAAGCAGAAGGAAAGAAGTAAATAAGATTGGAGAGAAATAAATTAAATTAGAAGAAAAGGGCAATAGAGAAAATCAACAAAACCAAAAGCTCATTCTATAAGATCAAGAAAATTGACAAACCCTTGGCTAGACTAACAAAGAAAAAAAGAGAAGATGCAAATAAATAAAATAAACAATGAAATGGGGGAAGTGAGTGTGGCTTAAGAAGTTGCGCACCCACCTCCCACATGGGAGGATCCAGGTTCTGTTCCCTATGCATTCTAAAGAAGACAAACAGACAATGATAAGACAATGAGCTGATATTGAGCAAAAACAATGAGCAGGCAATGAGTAAAAGCAAGAAGCTAAGAATAAGGAAAAAAAAATCAACAGGCAACAAGCAGACAATGAGCAAAAACAATAAGCAGACAATGAGAAAAAAAAAAGCAAAACAAGCAGGGAGCAGATTTGGCTCAAGCAGTTCAGCATTCACCTCTCAATTGATGAGTCCTAGGGTTGGTTCTGGGCACCTAAAGAAAAAAAAACCAGACAATGAGCAGGCAATGAGTGCAAACAATGAACAAAGAACAAGTAAAACAATGGCAAACAGATGAAGGAGCCATGTTGGGGAGGAATGAAATGGGAGAATTATGACTGACCCCAGAGGAAAAAAAGAAGGATATTATAAGAAACTATAAGACAACAAACTAGACAACCTAGATTTAATGGACAAATTCCTAAAAGTGCACAAACAACGTACACTGATGTTAAAAGAAATGCAATAACTTAATAACCAATCACATTTAAAGAGATTGAATCCATTATCAAAAATCTCCCACATCTGAAATCAAACAGATAGTAGAAAAGATAGATAAAAAGGTAGAAAAAATCCAACAGGGACTTAGGGACTTAACCGACAACACCAAACGCACAAACATATGCATTATAGGCATCCCAGAAGGAGAAGAGAAAGGAAAAGGTACAGAAGGAGTTGTGAAGGAAATAATGGCTGAAAACTTCCCAAATCTAATGAGGG
>PVKH010011133.1:0-17901 GCA_004027955.1 Chaetophractus vellerosus | reverse complement strand
AGAGTCCATGGCAGTGTCTGTGGCAGTGAAAGCACACCTAGCCCCTTTCTAGAGTGGGAGAAGACCTATGTAATCCACTTTCAATTGTGTAACTGGAGCTTGTGCTCTGTCAATATGTCCCATCTGGTGAGGTAATTGTCACAGTCAATGGAATGAGCATGACAGACACATGGGTGGTGTCCATGAGCTGCTGGCAAGTAACAAGCAGCTGGAAGCACTGTTACAAGGTCTGGCAGCCAGGATGTCTGCATTCTTGTGGAGCCACTTTGCTGCTTCTCAGGTCTCAGTGGTATGGTTCCAGAGCTTCACAAAGGCATCTGCCCCAACATTCCTGGGAGGTTGTTCAAGAAGTGGGTGGGGATGTGATCATTACCTGTCATCACTGGCAGGAGTTCCAGATGTCCTTCCACAGATCTCTCCTCCACAGAGGATGGCCCATGACAGTCCATTGTTCCTGTCTTGTTTTTGAGTATTTGCAGTCCTCCCCTGGATAGGGATGGCAATCTTCACAGGACTAGGCATTAATGGGTTAAGCTCTCTACTTGCAACAGGGCATAGTATGCTGCACACAGTTGCTTTTTCTAAGGTGCTATATCATAATTTGGCCCCCTTCCACAACAGAGACCAAAATCTAAGGAGATATTTGTTTAGAATGTTGACTTTGCCACAAACCCCACCCAAAGCCAAAATTGGTGCTGGCTACAGCCAATTTACAGGTTGTTAGGATCCACATCCCCACTTACTGCTTGAGCCTATGCTATTGCCCTCTTTACTTCTTCAAAAGAAGAATGCTGGGTATCCTCCCACTCCCACACATGACTTTTCCTGATTAACACATACAGTAATTTTAATATTGGGGATAAATGGGGAATGAAGGGTCTTCAGGACTTCAACAACCCCAGAAAGACAATTAATTTTTTTGGAGTTTGTGGTATGGGAAAATATTTTATTTTATCAATTTCAGCAGAATGTATAGACTTTGTCTTACTTAACCAAACAGCACTTAAGAATTTGACAGAGCAGCCAGCTGGGACCTTGCAGCTTGTCCCAATCATTTGATGATCCCATGCTCTCAAGATGATACCATTGTCTCTGTTGCTTCTTTTAATTCTGAAAGAAAACTACTGGTTAACATATCATCAATATAATGAAATAACATTACAGCTACAGGTTTCTTCCATGTGGCCAGATTCTTTGGAGGCTGTGATAGATTGCTTGGCTATGCATGTAGCCTTGGGGAAACACCATAAAATTCTATTGATGGTCTTCCCACATGAAGGCAAATGCAGGTTGGCTTGACTTGTCTAAGGAGATACTAAAGAAAGCATTAGCCAGATCTAAAAGAAAGTGATAGTGATATAACTGGGCACTAATTTCTTGCAATAAAGCATCAATATTTGGGACTGCTGCATACATCAGTGGTATTACTGTAATTTATGATAATCTCCTATTATGCACTACCACTGACAGCCCCCAATGGCCACTCTCTATGTAGCCCTAGAGCTGAATCTTCAGCAGAGGTGGGGAAAATCTGATGAATATGAGATAAAGCACCCACCATTTGATTCCCAGGTGGAAAGGTTGTTTCTGTGACATATAACATCTTTAAAATAATTACAACTATGTTTAACAACATTATACTGTTCTTTAATATTATGCAGAAAACATTGTTAAATCTCTAGGAATTTTATATAATTTAGGTATTAATATGAACATTTTACCCACACAATATTGATTAGCAAAATGTTTAAAAAAATTTATTACTTTACCTTTTTTCAAGGTGAAAGAACAAATCTTCAACTGTTGGAAATAAAAATATACTTTCAGGATTTGACTTTGAGAAAGCAAAGTGTTCAAAGTTGTCAGGTTTGAACATTATGTTCTTTTGAATTTGAGAAGACTTACTTTTTTAAAACAACCAAGGACACAATATGGTTAAAGTACAAGAAGCTACTTTGATAAAACAGACTTTTTTCTTCATATACTGAATATTCAGGAGAAAAGCTCATTATAAACTTTTACTAAAACTGACTAATTACTTAAGAAACTTGGTCAAGGGAAGTCCATATGGCTCAGTGGTTGAGCACTGGCTTCCCATATATGAGGTCCTGGGTTCAATCTCCGGTACCTTAAAAACAAAAATCTTAGTCCTATTATCAGAGAAATAACAAAATTTTAGTTTTGCATCATTATATATTTGACACTGAAGTTTTAAAGCTTTATATATACCTTATATATAGACCTATAAAGTCTTATTCAAATATAACCAAAAAAACTCTTTTTCATGAATCTTTTGCACTTTCTGTATCCTTTTTGGCTTTTCTAATTTGGACTCCAGGAGTATTCATTTAAGAATATAAATGCTTATTTAATTTTTTTGGCCATTTTAATAGAGCTCTTTTAAATATTTTCATTTGTTAATTTAATATTACCATCCAGAAGTATGAAAATATACACTGAACAAAAAGTCAAACACAAAAAGAGTTAAGACACAACAGAAACATAAAGCTCACTAATTTGGCTCACAGTTATTACTCCTTTGGCAGGGCTGTTTCTAAGCTCACTGTCATTTCACATCTCTGGTTTTCACTGCTTTTAAGAGCTCCTCTGATCCCTGAGCTTTTGCTTCAGTGGCTCTTGTTTGTCTGTGCACTTTTCAAAGCTGTGAGAAGAGGCCATGAGACAGCAGCAGCCAGAGCAAGTTGCACCTTTTTCTATATATATAATTTCTCCATGTTCTTTTCCACCTGGACAGTCCCATGGGTGCATGTGGGGCATACCCTGAGTCTCTAATGGGGCCCCAGACATCTGTGAGATGAGCCAGCTCATACCACATAGAGGAAAGGGGCCACCCTGGGATTTGCCCCACAAAATTTGGGATTATCCCTGCAGACTTCCCAATAATGGGCAGGATTTCCCCCACAGAACTCCCTGTAGTGGATGTGTTCTCCATCTCTGGAATATCCTGCTAACTGTGCCAATTGTAACACAGGAGGCCAAGCCCAGGGAAGTTGCCCAAATGCTTTGATATTTCAAAGAAACCACATGGGAGGCCAGCAAGAGTAGACATACCTTCAATACTTACAGAACCTGATGGTGACCAGTCAGGAGGTACAACACTGCCCTTTGGGGAGTGGCAGCTAATAAGGGTATTACAACAGGGGGGAAAGGGGCAGTGCTTGAAACAGCTACACAAATATGCCTGTGCGTGCAATTCTCAGAACATTCTCATCATATCCTTGTTCTTAGCTTCAAGGCCTGGGCTGCTGGCCAGTTCAGCCCACTCCTTCCCTCAGTTCTAATCAACAGGAAGGAGGAGCTGGAATGGACATTTACATTACTCCCTCATCAATAAAATTGGTTTATTAAAACAATACAAATTCAATAAGATGTTTGCTCTAATAGAACAATTTTCAAAAATGAATAAACCAAAAAGTATATCCAGTTTTATGGAACTTATTAATAAAATACAGTATCTTTATGCACATTTTAACAACATGCTTTCCTTCTTCAGGCAAAGGAGATATGGCTATGTCTAACATCATGAGATCCAAAGTGTTTGATATGTTATACTTAGGTGTTCCATGGTTTATTAAAACTCTTTAAATGTATATATATTGAATACTGTATAAGTGAACAGCAGTGAACCTACTTACATAACCATCTTTCTCAAGGTTTCAATTCTTTTTCTTTTTTCTAGCAGTGGCTAGAAACCAGACAGACAGTTGGGATTTGTCTGCCTATTATTATATTTGGGGTTTACTACTATCAATTCTATATGAAATTGGAATTACTGGAAATAACAAAATAAGGGGGTGCAGTGATTTATATTAGTTATTTTATGTGGAAAATGTGAATGATGGCCAGGGGAAGACAAATGCAAAATCCATTTCTTCATTTAAGACAAATAAAAAAACATTCTAAACTTTAGGATATAAAACTTACAAACATTCCTTATGGCCAAAGGAAAGTCATTAAAAACTAACTGAAATCACATTCTAATTTGTCTGGATCCTTTCCTTTCAAGGACATTGACATATATAAAAAACAAGTTAAAAAAAGAACTTATATTTTACCTTACAATAAGTTGATAGAAATTAGAGAAATGTGAACAAAGAAATCCCACTATGAAAATAACAAGAAAGTGACTTATTTGATTAAAAACAGTATAACCATTCATGTAAACTGAATGACCAGACTTGCTGTCTTTTAAACACATAAGATTAAGATTAATAAAAATTACAGTATATATATTTTTTAAATGAAAAAACATATTTTATTTTACTTTCATTTACTGCCACTTAACACTTTCTTCTTTTTTTTAACAAATTAGTTTTATTGATACATATAAATAAAGCATAAGTACATCCAAAGTGTATAATCAGTGGCATTTGGTGTAATCATATATGTGTGCACTCATCAAGTCCAATCATTCCCAGAGCACTTTCATTATTCCAATAATAATAATAAACAAAAAATAAACAAAACTCATCACTTCTCAATCTTTTTATGCCTCACCTGCCATACATAGCTGCTATTCTTTTTTCTTCTAATGTATTTGTATTTATATTTTGTAGGAACCATCTTATGTATGCAATATCAACCATATTCATGTTTTACATGAGGTTTTACTATCTTAAATAGTCCCATATTACAGTTTTAGCTTTCCTTCTGGTAATATACATGACCTTAGACTTTCCCTTTTAACCACTGTCATACCCATACAATACCACTGCTAATTACAAGCACCACGATGTGATTTAACTAGTTCTATTCATTTACAAAGTTTTACAGACAACATTCCTGCACAAATTAAACCTCAGCTTTCATTCTCTACCCCCCTATTTTTGGTGACCTACATTATAATTATTAATGCCATGAGTTTACATAATGTATTTAGTTCATAATGGCACAATCACAGTATTTGTCCTTTTGTGTCTGGTTTGCTTCACTCAACATAATGTTCAGCCATGTTGTCATATGCTTCATGACCTCATTTCTTCTTATCACTGCATAATAGTCCATCGTGAGTATATCCCACAATTTGTTTAGCCTTTCCTAAGCTGATAGACTCCTGGGTTGTTTCTAACTTTTGGCAATCATGAATAATGCTGCCATGAACATCAGCAGGCAGATGTCTGTTTGTTTCTCTGCTCTCAGTTCTTCTGGTAATGGTTCTTCTAGTAATGGTATTGCCAGGTCCCCTGGCAAGACTATATTCAACTTCCTTAGGAACTGCTAAACAGTCCTCCAAGGTGGCTGTACAATTCTACATTTCCACCAACAATGAATAAGCATTCCTATCCCCCCACATCCTTTCCAATATTAACTGTCTAACTTTTTAAAAGAGGCCAATCTAATAGGTGTGAAATGATATCTCATTGTAGTTTTGCTTTCCATTTACCTAATCAGTAGTGATGACCTTTTCTTCATGTGTGACTTCATCATTGTTATTTCTTCTTTGGGCAATTGTCCTTTCAAGTCCTTTGCCCATTTTTATTCAGGTGGCTTGCCTTTTTATTGTTGAGTTGTATGATCCCTTTATATATCATGGATATTAAACCTTCATCAGTTATGTGATTGTCAAATATTTTCTCCCATTCAGTTGTCTGCCTTTTTACCTTTTTTAAAAAGTTCTCTGAGGTGCAAAAGTGTTGAATTTTGTGGATGGATGTTACTGCCAGACTGAAAAGGATTCAAATGAATTTCATTTCTCTTCTTATTTTTATATGTATTGGTGCTTAGTGATTTCACTCATGTTGTCATATAAATAATTAGATGAAAGTGTAAAAAACTGTCAATTGTAATATCAAAGAAGGAAAAAAATCACATAATGTTCCAACAGCAAAAGTAAATTTAATATACATCAGCTGACACTCTTATTTTGTTGAAACAAAGTATTAGAAGACACCTCAAATGAAAAAGTATTGATGATTTCATCATTACTTATTCATTTCTTCATTACTGACACCCTTCAGAATTGTGCCTTTGGATAACAGGACTTTTTGAAATTTAAGACTGTGCACTTTAATAAGATTTTGGGTGAGATATGCATTTTTAAAGTGGTAAAAGGAACAGATTTTTGTTTCATTTTTGTTGTTTTTTGTTTTGCTTTTAGGAGGTAATGGGCTTGAACTTGGGACCCTGTATGTGGGAAGCAGGTGCTCAACCACTGAGCTACACCCACTCCCCACAAGGAAGAGATATTAGTTTGAAAGTGATGGTGAAAAGAGGAGCTAGTTTGACCTAAGTTAGACCAATTTTAGGACAGATTACACTTGTTGGTAGGGGATTTAGAAATTGATTTTTACACCTGACTATGCCCAGTAGCTCTGACACATTTATGTAGACTTCCAGAAGTATACATAGCCTAGTTTCAAAAGAGCTCTGGTAGACTCAGTTTGATTCTGCAGGATGGCAGGGGAAATGGTCTTAATGGTAGAATGATCCTTGCTCTACATTTTCTATCAACTGCACTCAAAGCCTACTGTGTGTGTGTGTGTGTTGTGTTGTTTTTATTTATTTTATTTTTTATTTTTTAAAAGTTACTTAGATTACATAAATGTTACACAAAAGATATAGGGATTCCCATATGCCCCACTCCCCACACCTGGCACAACCCCCCATATGAAAATCCTTCATTAGTGTGGCACATTCATTGCAATTGATAAACGCATCCTGGGGCTTTGCCATTAAGCATGGACCATAATTCACATTTAGTCTACACTCTCTCCCACACAGTTCTGCATGTTGTATGGTGATATAAAATGGCCTGTATCTGTCATTGCAACATCACTCAGGATGATTCCCAAGTCCCAAAAAAGCCCACATATTAGTTGTTTTCCCTCTCCCTGCCCCCAGAACCTCCAGCGGCCACTGGTTCCACATCAATGTTGTAATTTCTTCCATTGCTAGAATCTCAATATATCTATAGTAGAATACCGTTAAGTCCACTCTAGTCCATAGTTTTTCCCCATGCCAAAGGATTCTGGGATGGTGACGTCCACTCCACCTCCAATTGAGAGTGGGCTAATATCCTATGGGGAAGATGGATGGGACTATCCTGCCTGCAGCTGCAGAGTCTTTCCATTCCCTGTGACAGCCCTTTGTCCATCATCATCTCCGCACCAGTTGTCCTGGGTGAGTCCAGTGAGCTGTAGAGTAGATGTTGCAACTCTGCTGAGGTTCTGGGCCCAGCTGGCACATGGACAATCCAAAGATTTCAGTCTCTGGATGTACACCTACAAACTCAAATGCCAAGTATAGGTTTAAATAGGAAAGATGGATGAGCCATGTGCAGGGAAGACATAATTGAGTCCAACTCTGTCATTCTTAAGAGCACAAACTCCAAAGTAGGGTTCACTGGCAAGGCACCAAAGTCTGGACCTATCCACCTGGCCATAGGATCTGGGTGTCTCCAGAGCCATCAGGAGCCACACTATTTGAGGTAGTAACCACTTTGGCAGTCTATAAGATCATGCTGAGATGTGCATAAGTGTTACCTCTGGGATGACCTCCCATCTCACTTTGAAGTCTCTTAGCCATATAAACTCATTTGTCTTTACATTTCCCCCCTTTGATTCAAGGTTTTTTCCCAGTTGCATTGTGAGTTGGTTCTTTGTAGCAATCCTTTGGTGCCAGGGAGGCTTATCCCCAGGAGTCATGTCCCACACTGGGGGGAAGTTGATGCATTCATATTCATATGCTGTTTGGCTCAGAGAGAGGCCACATTTAGGCAGCAAGGAGGCTCTCAGGAAGCAACACTTAAGCACCCCATAACACTAGACTAAGTTTTAATTTCTAGGGCAAAGGCTCATAAAACTAGTCATCAATATCAAGAGCCCAACAGTGGCTCATCCTCCTTTAACAGTCACTGCCCCTGCACTTGAGGGACTGTCATTGCTCCCTTCAAGAATGTGGCAGAGCTCTCCAGGATGGGAATTCAGTATTTTTTCTGTTATTGTGTGAGTCTCCACCAACTGTGACAAAGGCATGCATCCCCCCCATCTCCTGACACCCCACACCAACAATTCTCCCCACTCCAGTTGTAACTGTTCTGTGATAAAAAGCTTTTTAAAAGATGAAGCCATTACAATAGCTAGATATAATTAATAGGAAAATGAAATAATAACGATAAGTTTAAATATAAGAGATAAAATACATAAAAATTTTTTAAAAACTAAAATGAAAAATTAAAAGATTGGGATATTTAAAAAATGAAAAATATTTTAAAATATTGTTTTGACATTTTGCCTTTCCTCACTGCAGTATCTCGTGTCCTGTCTGTACCATGGCACCTTCCCTCACTCATGCCCATTGTCTCACTATTTTTCATTTTGTTTTCAAACAAGTTTCTGGTCACAGCAAAGTCACACACAGAATACAGAAGACTCTCATATACCCAACATCCTCCCCCTTTCCTCCCCTCTATATTAATACATTTTTATATGTGCATGGTACCTTTGTTATAACTGACATACAAATGGTGAAACATAGCTACTAAACTTGGTCAATGGTTTACACTATGGTTTACATTTTAGACCATATATTTTTATAAATTTTGATGATATTTACCATATCCTATGTCCTATGTCCATCACAGTAAGATCAGGCAGAACATTTCCACTGACCATTCAATACCTCCTGTTTGATCTATTCTATTTCTCCCTCCCTCCGAGGCCCATGATGACCCTCTGGCTTGACTTATTGAATGACAAGATTCACATGCAGCAAGACTGAGTTCTTGACACACTGGTTTGTCCTCTCCTATTAGGAACCACCCAAGATCTTGAGAGACTCCCAGCTGTGTATTTCTGAACAAATGGATCCTCCTGAGAATGGGAGTCAAACTCCTTCCCACTCATTATGTGGGTCTCCACCCACTGATACAACACATTATGACAGAATCATCACTCACACACTCCCTAGAAGCTTGCTCCAGGTGCACCTTGTCCCAAATGCCCCCCCTCATCAGACACCCTAAACCAGTAACCCTTCCTTGTCATATTGCCATAAGAGTACTCCCAAATTTGTACTTTCAACCACATACCCACAAATCCCCAGTGTTCACCTGGTCCCTCTCCCAACTCTCCCCCCAGTACCCTGGACCTTCTAATCCACCCTTCCCAGTCTACTCACCTGTCATTTTTTTACAGGTCCTGTATATCCTTGGTTAAGTTTATTCATAAATATTTGATTCTTTTATTCACTATTATAAAATGATCTTTTTTTCCCTGATTTCCAGCTCAGATTGCACACCAGCAGTATATAGAAATGCTATTGAACTTTGCATATTAATCTTGTAGCCCACCACTTTGCTGAACTAATCTATTACTTCTAGTGGCTTTGTTGTGGATTTTTCAGGATTTTCTAGATATACAATCTTATCAGCGAATAGTGAAAGTTTTCTTCTCCCTTTCTTGTTTGGGTGCCTTTATTTCTTTATATAGCATAATTGCTCTAGCTAAAGCTTCTAGAACAATATTGAATAACAGTGGTGACAGTGGGCATCCTTGTCTTGTTCCTGTTCTCAGCAGGAAAGCTTTCAGTCTTTCCCTATTGAGTACAATGCTAGTTGTAGGTTTTTCATATTGAGAAAGCTTCTTTCTAATTCTATCTTTTGGAATATTTTTACCAGGAAAAAATGTTGTACTTTTTCAAATGCCTTTTCTGCATCAATTGAGAGGGTCATGTGATGTTTCTTCTTCAATTTATCATTGTGGTTTATTACACAAATTATTTTCTTGTATTGAACCTCCGTTGCATACCTGGGATAATACCCACTTGATCATGGTTTATAATTCTTTTCAATGTGCTTTTGGATTCAGCTTGTATGCATTTTGTTGAGGTTTTTGCCTCTACATTCATTAGGAATATGGGTCTGTAATTTTCTTGTTTCACAGTATTGTTATATATTTTTGATATTAAGGTGATGTTGGCTTCATGGAATGAGTTTGGTAGCATTCTTCCCTGCTCAATCTTTTTCAAGAGCTTGAGCATGATTGGTATTAGCTCATCTTTGGGTGATTGGTAGAATTCACCTGTGAAGCAATTTGGTCCTGGGCTTTTCATATTGGTAATTTTTTGGATGACTGTTTCCATCTCTTCACTTGTGATTGGTTTGTTGAGGTCTTCTATTTATTCTAAGGTCAGTATAGCTAGTTCATGTGGTTCTAGAAATTTGTTCATTTCATCTACATTGTCTAGTTTTATAGCAAACAGTTGTTCAAAGTATTGCCTTATGATCTCTTATTTCTGTGGGGTCCATGTGATGTCTCCCCTCTCATTTCTGATTTTATTTGTGTTTTCTCTCTCTTATTCTTTGTCGTTCTAGATAAGGATTTGTAGATGTAGTTGATGTTCTCAAAAAATCAACTTTTAGTTTTGTTTATCACTCTATTGTTTTTTCTGTTCTTGATTTCACCCATTTCTACTCTGATCTTTACTTTTTCTTACTTTGGCTTGGTGTGGTGTTAGTTTGCTATTCTTTTTCCAGTTCCTCCAAGTGTGCAATTAGATCTTCAATTTCAGCTCTTTCTTCTTTTTTAACATAAGCATTGTGGGCTATAAATTTCCCTCTCAGCACTGTCTTTGTGGTGTCCCATAGGGTTTGATATGTTGTGTTCTAGTTTTCATTCATCTCAAGATATTTACTGAATTCTTTTACAATTTCTTCTTTGACCCACTGATTATTTAAGTGTGTTGTTTATTCTCCATATATTTATGAATTTTCCCTTTTTCCTTCCATATATTTTTAACACTGTACTTTTAAACTTCCTTTGAAATTTAGACTTGTGTATCTGCATGGTCGTGTGAGATAAATTTATAAAATATCATAATATTTAGATATATCTCCTGCCAGTTCTGTTTCCCTAGAGAACACTGAATAATACAATGAGGGACAAGTCTCATACCAAAAACAAGAATCATCTACAAGTGCAACAAAAAAATTCCTTCTCTTTTCCTCATAATATTTAAGTCCCCTCTCAGCCTAAGACAGAGCAGACATGTTACCAAATCCCTCAAGATTGAGGAATAAACAAACATAAGGGGGGGGGTGTTAGCATGGACTAAAAAGATTTATTGTTATTGTAGTTATTATCTTGCATTAATGAAGTAACTTGTAAAATTGATATAAAGATAATCATTGCAGTTGCTCAGAGGGGAAGGGATTAATAGATGGAACACAGGGCATTTTTTGGACAGTGAAACTGTTCTGTATGATACTGTAAAAATGGATACATGATATTATATATTTGTCAAAGTCTATAAAACTATACAGCACAAACTTCAAACCATAACATAAACTATGGACTTTGTTTTATATCATTGCCTCAATATTGCTTCATCAATTGTAAAAAATGTACCACACTAATGTAAAAAGTTAAAAAGAGGTGAAACTATTTCTATGTGTGCATAGGAGTTATATGGGAATTATCTGCACTTTCTGTACAATTTTTCTGTAAATCTAAAACTTTTCTAAAAATGAAAAATAAAATAATAAAAAGCAAAACCCAGTAAAACTGTTTCTACCATATTTATTCTCCTAATAATTAATTCTTCTAAAAATCTCAACAAGAAATGATGAGGTATCAGTTTTCAATATGCAATAGTTAATAATTACTCAGCAACATGGATGCTTTCTGAAGAAATTGGAGGGGGAGGATGTATCATGAATCCTGTGATGACCTGGGGACTGTGCAGCAAGTGGTGGTCATTCCTCAACTCACCAGATGCTGACCATTCACAGCCTGAGGGTGATCATTCAGCACCATTTACCTTGGGAGCATCCTTGCTGGCTTGAGGAAGCTGTGTTTCTCATAGAGGGATATATTTAGGGCTGTGACAGGAAGGAATGATTCAGGATGATACAGGTGAACCCTCTAAGGGGAGCTGCTCCATTTCATCTCCAGTGGGGCCAGAGCTCTCAGGATCCTCCTTAATTCCCAAAGACCAGGGCAGAAAAGGATGCTCCACCTTGAAAGCTGCTCCATTTTGGATAAGTACTGAGCTGGTTCTTCCTTGAAAATCTGAACAATTTCCTGCAGTGTCACATGTGTAAGCAGTGATTAGTCATTTTTAAGGGAATAAATTTTGTGAGGAATCAAATTGCATGTCATAGTCAAATCAGCTTACTCTCTGGCATGAGGGAAACTGGGACACCTGGGGAGCAAGTTGGGGTGTACAGCATTTTCAATGAGGGCTTATGAATAAGCACATTTAAAGTCTGTTGACTCTGACTTTTCTCCCACAACTCATGTGTTTTTTTTCTGTTTTAGTTGAATGAGGAAAACAGATTGTGCCCTTGAATAAAAGAACCCCTTTGGGGTAATGTGTGGAGTTATCAAACATGAAGGGACAACTTGAGAGGGTGTCTAAGGTGGAGGAACTGTTTTGTGTGGGGTTGTGATGGTGGTTACATGGCCCTGTACACTTCTCAAAACTTGTAGATTGGTAGATTCAGCAAGGGTGAAGTTTGGGTTGGGGAAAGGGGGAGTTCATATATGACAAAATGATCTAACTTATAAATAAATCATGCATCTACTGAATGCAGTGCAGTGGGGGGAAAGGAGTAAAGCTACATGACTTTGGAAACCTGTTTCAACTGGATTTTGTAAGGCTAGTAGCATACAAACACAGTACTCAAGTTGGTAAATTTCCTTCTTATTGGGAACAGGGTAACAATTCAGAAACTAGTTTATTTGTATTTGAGAGCTGTTCAAATAAATATATTTTAGACAATGAAACCTGGTTTTCTCAAATGCTGGAGAATCAAATCATAAATGAGTCAAGGAGAGGAAGGATAATCCCTGTGGTGTTGGACATATCACTATGGACTCATGCCTTTTAAAAATTTATATGCATGGATAGATGCTGTAAAAATTATAGATTCATTTTATGTGTAGATTATATATATGCATATATTATCTCTGTACACTGAAGGACACCCAAATATCAATGATAGACCCAAACTCAGATCTTCTTTTGTAAAGAAAGTTATCTAATAAAAGGAACTGAGATTCCTTGTGGAATGGATTAATTTGGGGCTGGGGCAGGGAAAATGAGCCTTTAGCAACTTGTGATACCAGAAAATTCCAGACAGAAGGACATACCAAAAAGAAGAAGGAGAAGGAGTAGAAAGAAATTAAAGCAAACAGGAAGGCATACATCAAAGGGACAGAGAAGCCCACCTGAAAGTGCTCCCAATAGCCCAAATTCTGGAATTGGAACAGCAGGATGAATAATGACCATATTCAGTTATAATCCAAAGAATAAAACAAACACTTATGAGTCCATGCTGATACAAACCCTCTCCTCTGTCTCTTTGCTTCTGAGACTTGTTGTGAACACAACTTGTACTTGGGACCAGCTTCCTGGCTTCCAACCATGTGTAGCTGGAACACAGCAGGATGACATAATTTCATGCCTGCCCTTGGGGGAAGCCCACACACTGCCCTGAGGATTGTTTTCTGAAGACCTCTCTCATGCTTGACTTGCTGATTTCTCTCTGGTCATGGGTTGCAGCCAAGAACTGATGACATCTACATGAGGGAACTGAAGCACAACTCCCAGGGGTGCCAGCAAATTCCTGGTGTTGCATCACACAGCTTAGTCTTCTCTATTTCAAACAAGATTGTCTGACTATGTCTGGATGCCTGAGCAACAAGACCATGACATGCTGGAGCCCCTTGGTGTGGGTGAGGACCTGTGGGGAGGGAGACCTCTGGGCAAGGACACTTGTCCTCCCAGTGCTGGGCAAAATCCTCCCTGGGTGGTGAGGCAGAGTTGAGTTCTCTTAAAAGCTTACCTGGAATATTTCATATACTTAAGAAAAGTCTTTTGTCTTGCTTTGAAAATATATGTTGTGTCTTTTTTTCTGCCTTTTCAAAGGTTGATTCATCCATGAAAAATTAGAGGGATCCATTTCACTGAATCCGAATCTGGGGGGAAGTCCTAGGATCCTGGACTTCTCCCTGTGTCACAAGGACATGAACGAGTATTCATGAACAGTTCTGATGTTTAGTGAGAGAGATTTAATTACTTTCTAAATGAAAAGAGAGAATATGCATGAGGGAAAGAGGAGTGGTATTTGCTGGTCCTTCAATCCCCTGGGTTCTGCAGCCCTGGGATGTGCAGGGATGGCAGGGAGTGGGGGCCACACAGGTAACCCTGCCCATTCTCTCCCTCTCTCCTGCTGTGTCTTCTCTGCAATTTCCATGGAAAGCAGACCAAAAGCCCAGAAAGGAGCAGGTAGGGGTTTGTGGCCACATGGACTTTCCAATTTTAGGAGGTGAGGCATTGTCTTTCATTCAGTGGGAGTTAATGTAGTCTTGCTCTAGATTGCATGGAAACACTACTGACAGATTTCAGGAGTATTTCAGGAATCTAAGATGCTAGATACAGCTTTGTGGTGGTGAAGCCTTTGAACCCTGCTGTACCCCTGAACATTCCCACCTCTTGTTCCTTGGGCACTTCCTCTCACTTCTCCATGTCATTCCCGTAAGTGATTGTGAAGTGTTTGAAGTCAGAACCCTGACTCCCATAAACCTGCAGAGAGTGCCTTCATTTTGCTCACACCTGCATGATATTGGGACAGCTGGGATGGTTCCCTCACAGATTAATCACTGTCTCTGCTCCACATTGGGCAAGGCCAACCCTGAATAAACTGCAGGTGTGCAGGACATTTGTTCCCTCTGGGGAGGCATTTGCAAGTGAGGTGTGGCAGGGAACTGGCTTATGGACAGGGACATGGTGCTGAACCCAGCCTTGATTTGCAGGTTTCTATCATAGGCATTAACCTTGAAACAGAAGGTATTCCAACAGCTCCTTTTGTTAAGCTATTTAAACAGGTGGGGTGTTTGGTTTGTTGTGGACAATATTTGTCAGATAAACACAGGAGGCCCAGTTAAATTTGAATTTCTAGTGAACAATGAAAAACTTTTGTATAAGCATTTCCCATGCCAAATCTGAGAGATGGACAAGATATGAGTTCACTGTTTATCTGAGATTTAAATTTATCTGAGCATGCTATATTTGTTTGATAAATCTGCAAACCCTATTCTAGACACTCAGTAGTCTCAGTCTCTGACCAATAACCTAGTTAAGCTATTTGGTTGTGTCCTGAAACCCAGCTTTGGAGCCTGCAGTGTCCTTTCCATGATTCAAGAGGGGGTGCAGCCTCAAGTTCTCATGGGATGAACAACAGCACAGCTGACAAGCTGAGAGTTGGACTCCCACCTTGACTGATTGGCCCTCCAAACTTCCTTCTGCCCTTTCCTAAGTGAATAAAGAAGCCACCCCTGGATGAGGTGCATGTGGATGCCCAAGAATTGAAGGTGTGTTTCTTTTATTACACTTTTGTTTTCTTTGTGGTTTGGGAGATGGGTGACCATTGCATGGCATGCTGCAGTGGAAACTTGTACAAACATAGTGACTCATATAGATCTGGAACAATTGGGGAGCCTGAATGGTCTTTGAAGAGACAGACACTCGGTGTTTATCCTTCAGAGGCATTTGTTGTTTGCACCTCCTGGACCCAGCACATCTGACTGGAGAAGTTCCAGAATGTGAATCCAGGTATGTTGGGATCACAGCTGGGAGTCCATGCATTATGCAACATATACCTCCAAAACAACCAGGTACAAACAAAACTATCTGCAAAACTCCAGTACATGGGATGCTTTGGTAAGAAACAGCCAGAAAATGCTTTTATTGTGAGCATATTGGACAACTTGCTCTGAGCCTTTACAGTATGGCATAAATGGAACTAATTGTATACAAACAGTCTGAAGTAAGGTTCAACCACAACTTGGACCCTCATTACTAAGTTAATTCACTTGATATGCAGGTGGGTGCCTCCATCTCACTTCACCTCCAGATCACCACATCTGGCTGACAGGATGCACCTGTCATATTTAAATGAACTAAGCAAAGTAATTCCCATTTTTCTGTCAATGCACAGATAAATCTTGGCTCATTTCCACCTTTTGCCTTTTGTTACTAATTTTTCCATGAACATTGCTATAAAAGTATCTGTTAGAGTCACTGTTTTCATTTCTTTGGGGTAGATACCTAAGAATGGATTGCTAGGTTAATGGATAAGCAGTTTCTGTTTGGGGTGATGAAAATATTCTAGTAATGGAAAAAGGTGTAGTTAGCTCATTGTAAAAGCAATTGACACCATGTGATATGCAATTTTATTTTACCTATATATTTTTCCACAAATGACAATAATAGTTATTCTCTGCCCTGCTATACCCTGCCCACCAGCATCTCTGCTCAGAGGAGAGCACCTGAGCACAGGTTCCCTGGGCATTGGTGCCCTCATCTGCCCTAACATGCACTTTCTGGTTTTAGGTGTCTCTACAATCAGGGAGATGTCATTGGGCATTGACTGGCAAGCATGGTTCTAGAACACCTGCTTTGGAATATCCTGGGCCAGGCCTGAAACACAGGGGTCCTTGAATTGGGCTTGAAATCAAGATGTGGAGTACAGGTCTGAATTGCTAAACATGTTCCAGGAAGTTGGTAAGGCCCTGGGATGGCTACTGGAACAAAGCTTCTTACAGCCAGAGCACAGCAGTCTTCAAAGTGCAAAACTGTTGAGTTTCAGGACAGCTTCCTACATGTGGGGGAAGCAGCTACTGCCAGGTCTCCCTGAGGCCTGAATCCTGCTCACCTGGTGTCTCCTCCCTTGAGGTAGGTGGGTGGGAGTTCCTGGTAGTTGTATTCCAAGAGGAGGGATGGTATCTAGGACCATCGGTGAAAAAGGAGGTGTGCCACTTACAGAGAGTATGAGACTCTCAGTACATGTATTGTGCTCAGTCAACTACTTAGAGTAGATGTGTGTTTATTCTTTTAAGGGCAGTGTGGACAGAGATGGCTATGGAGCATCAAATTTTATGTAGCCCCTCTGCCTTCCCTTTAGACTTACCCTTGCATTTTTGGACCCTTTCTCCCCTATTTCAAGGCCTCCTGTGTACAGGTGTAGCCTGATGAACTGTTTGGAGCATTGTGCTCTCCCCTCATGTAGGGTGGAGTCTTGGGGATACACGGGCCCATTCTCGCTGGCTTTGGGTGCAATAGATGGCCAGAGCTTGTGGCCCAGGTTTTACATCAGAGAAATAAAAGGACTCAGGGAAGTGAGCTGCCACCATTTGGCTCCTTGTCAAGTCCCAGGTCTCTATGATACACCTATCTGCCCCTCACTTGCTTTTTCCTTTAATTAGTAAACTGTAAATGAATGGAAACTACAAGATCCTTGTTCTCCTTTCCAGAAAGAATTGCTCATTAAAAGAAATCACTTATTCTTTATTTTTCAGTTAAAATAAAAGCCAGCTTCTCCTAATAAGGAAGAAGTCTGCACTAGCTGCCTCCAGCAGAGGCAAACCAGCTCTACCCATGGCCATTGGGAACCAGACAGAAGTGACTGTGTTCATCCTGCAGAGCTTCACTGAGAACCCTGGACTCCAGGGAACCCTCTTCTGCCTCTTCTTTGCCCTCTTTGTGATAGCCTTGTTTGGAAATGGCCTGATCATCATGGCCATCCATTGCAGCCCAAACCTCCACACTCCCATGTACTTCTTCCTGGTCAACTTGGCTATGCTGGACATGGTCTGCACCTCAACCATCCTGCCCAAGGTCCTGCAGAGCCTGGTTGCAGACAACACCATCTCCTACAGTGGCTGCCTCAGCCAGATGTTCTTCTTCACCTGGTCGCTGAGCTCAGAGCTGCTACTCTTCACTGCCATGGCCTACGACCGCTACCTGGCCATCTGCCGACCACTGCACTATGGTACTCTGATGAGCAGGAGGGTCTGTCTATCACTGGCAGCCTTTGTGTGGACCACAGGGGCACTCAATGCCACCCTGCTCACTGGACTCGTCCTCAGGCTGTCCTTC
>PVKH010011132.1:0-17903 GCA_004027955.1 Chaetophractus vellerosus | reverse complement strand
AAGCCGCCATGGGCGGGCCGGAGCCGCCGTGGGCAGGGCAAAAAGCTGCCACGGACAGGCAAAAGCCGCCACGGGCAGGGCAGGTTGCCTGCAAATCGAGCACAGCCAGCCACCCGCGAACTGGAGCCGGCCGTGATGGAAGCAGAAGCCGCCCACAAGCGGGGAAAGCCGCGCCTGCGCAGTGACCAAGTCTCGGCGCATCGCCGCAGCAGGGGGGAGGGGGAGATATGTAATAAAATAAATAAATCTTTAAAAAAAAAAAAAAAATAATCCTTTTTTTGGCTAAAAAGGCTAAAATTGACACTCTAGACAAAAAATAATAAAAGATCAAGAGTAGATAAATAGTTTGGGTGCCTATATTTGGAATAAAACAAAAGTACTCTGGTAGATTGAATTATGTAACTCAATTAATTTAGACATGCACTTAATCGTTATCCACATTGCTGTGGGTGGGAACCCACTACAGATAGGACCTCATGAAGATGTTATTTTTAGTGAAGATGTGGCACAACTGAATAAGGGTGGGTTTTAATCCGGATTACTGGAGGCTTTATAAAGACAGGCCACAGAAAGAAGCCCTAAATTAGCAGAAACCAGAGTAGCAGACACAGACAGATAATAGCCATGTAGTGGGAGACAGAGATGCAAGCCAAGGAATCCCAAAGATTGAATCCAGCCTGGCTGAGAAAGCAAGTCTTGCTGGTATCTTGATTTGGAATTCTTTTAACCCCAAACCCATGAACCAATAAATTCCCATTGTTTAAGCCAATCCATTGTTGTTACAGCAGCCTGGCAAACTAAAGCAGTGAGAAACTTTAGACACTTTGCTAGAAAAATATATATTTAAATATGTATGTTAAAAATTTAAAGGTCACATGAAAAGAGATGTAGTCTATAGACCCCAAACACACTTAGAAAGAAAGAAGCAAATCAGATAGTAGAAATAAGTCCAAATATATCAATAATCATAATAAATGAAAATGAATTAAAAAACCACATAATCTGTTTTTTAAAATCCAATTATATTTTGTTTCTAAGGTCTAAACTTAAAACAGATCCACCCAGAATGTTCGTAGATTAAAAAATTGAATGAGACATATCATACAAACAGTAATTATAAGAAAACTTTATTTTGTCTATTAGTAATAATATAAATACTATAAAGACATTAATAATAGCATTATTAATATCAGAAAACATTGACTTTATGGGGGAAAACCTTTTACTACAAATTGAGAGTCACTCTACTTAATAATGAAAGTAATTATTCGTCAGAAATATGACACTAATAAACTTCTATGCAATTAATGACACAGTCTCAAAATACATAAAAGAAAAATTGAGAGTTACAAGGAGAAATTGACACTCTCCCACAAGAATGCAAGATTTTTTAACACCCCTTTTATCAGGAAATGATTGATCAAGCAGACAAAACAAAACAAACAAAAAAGCCTAAAGAAGATATAAGGATCTTTAATCACCAAGATAGTATACCCATTGTTCCATATATTGATCATGCCCAGTCCGTATTACTTCTTTCTTTCAGTTTGCCTAGAATGCCATCCTTTACCTCTCTATGTCAGTTTAAACACTGCCCATTTTGCAAATCCCAGCTCACCTTCTTTCTTACAGGTAGAATTCCTTACTGTTTTCCTGGACCCCTTTCTCTTATGAATCGTACAGGACACTATTATCTGTGCATTAATTTGTTTCTCTAGCTGAAAATTATTTGTACTGTTTAGATTTGCAGTTTCTTTAATCCACAAAAAGTTTGTAAGACTGCGTCTTAAATATCTTCTGTAGTTTTCCATTCCTTTTCTGTACCCAACACATGTTCCTACTATTTGAAACCCGGTTTTATTATGAAGCAAATATAGCAATTAGGGGAAGGGAACTTGACTTTTCAAGAAGTTAGAATCATAGAACAGAGTTACCTTTAAACAAATACTGCAAACAAGTGTTTGTGAGAGAATATCAATTTAGTCCCAGTTCTGCTACCAGAGAGAGAGAGAGGAATTACATTGTAAATCATCAACTCTATAATGTAATGAAAAGGAACAGCATGAAAATGTTTCCACTGACACACATGGTTTGATTCATGAGACAATTTCTTCATACCTCTTAGGATACTAACTGAGTCCTCAATATAAATCTTTCTAAAGATTCCACAAGGACTAGTTAATCACAGAGATGAAGCAAAACCTTTATATGAACCAAATCTCCAAGGTTTAAACAATAAACTGTTGCATGTATAAAAGCAAGTGACTAAAGTCAATAATTTCAAACAAGGCCCAATGAACTCTGGGGATTTTGTTGAATATTAGGAGACCAAGTGTATATTTCCTCATCATTAATTTCACAAGCCTTCACCAATCAATAGGCTAGTCTGTTACCAAACAAATGACTAGTGTTAAACAGAAACAAGAAAAGGAGATACTACTTTCACTCAAGTGTTGATTAAGAATAACCAGGGAATAGAGCCATACCCATAATTGAGTTGCCTAATGAATATTATTTGAAAAAACTATAAGCTACACAAATAGTTCAAGGATAGATATTGGGACTAAGCTTAGGGAAGAGCTTTATTCCTTTAGTGAAACTGAAGAGCATGTAGTACATTCTTATTTAGAAGAAATTAATTCTAATTCAGAGAATTTACGCCTAAATTTAAACTAGTGGTAGAGATATTTCTATCCAGCTATATAAGCTTGGTATTTACTATAAAGAGAAAAGCAGTGCCCTCTGGATTCAGAGATCTGTACCTGTAAATAAGTTACTGTTTTCTAAAATAACTTCCCTATTTTGTATCTATCATTTATGAACAAAACAGCTATCCTGTTTCCCTTCACCCTCCATTAGTGAAAAAGGAATATTTTAGGTTATCTTGCTAAATCAAAATGATGATAAATATTGCTCTCTCTTCTTCACAAAAATCAACATTCTAGAAGAGATTCATGTAATGAGATGGGAATTTTTTTAAAAAATTGCCTGGAGACCTGGTGATTGGAAAGTACAATGAGAAGTAAAAGGGTCTTATCCTTCTCTATTAGTAAGTAATATCTAGACCCTGAAGTTTTCCTCCACTGTCCATTTCATTGATCTCTTTCTGTCCTCTTAAAGTGAATCCTTTCCCTGCATTATCAGAACTCTCCTCTTCCCTGTGTGCTCTTTCCTTGCAAGGAAATCCATTTTCATGGCTTAATTTAGTCATCTTTTAAAATGATGATTCCCAAAGTACAGTGCACTACTGAAAAACGAAAATGTTTTGTTTACCAGATATATCTCTCATTTTCTGCCCTATATTTTGTGCTTAATTCTTATACCATGATGTCTTTCCATCTGTCCAAATCCTCTCCAGTGGTTCATCTCAAACTCTACCTGTCCCATAAAAGGAGTATGTATTTAGTGGAAGAAACATGGGCTTTGGAGTGAAGAGGATCTAGTTTGAATCCTAAGATCTACTAATCAGCTGTGACTTTAAACCGCTTATTCTGCTGAGATTTTTTTCCCTCTCATTTATAAAGTGAGGATGCCAATTGTTGGTTTCTCTTTTCATCCCTTCCATGGAATAATTTGTTTCCTGCTCTCTGTATCTCTGCCTATGTATATCCACATTCCATTTGCTACATAGGACATTGGTTTCCTGAACTTTGACTCTGGGGAACACAGCACCCACATGGGAGACCACTTCTGGTCTGTCTTATCTGGGATTTACAGTTCATGCTTCTACAAGAAATGTCTGGCCATTAAGATACTCCCTTCTCTGGAATTGTCTAACCTCTATTTCATGAGGTCTTGCTTTGGTCATGGCATTAATTATTACCATCCCTCCCCTAACAATAAATGGAAACTCAGCTCTCCTCCCCTCGGCCCCCTGCTGTTTGGAGTTAGCCATACTGAAATCTCTTAGAGAAGACAGCCTGCATATGGGCATGTTTGGGTCTCTTGAAACTCTAAGTTTTCTCATCTTTCAAGAGGCAGCTTCTTCTCTTCCCTCCACTAGGCTTCCAGAGAGTCAGCCCTAAATAGCAATTTCCCAAGAATAATGTAAAACTCTACTTTAAATAATATAACAGTGATCCTATTTCCTTTTCAACTGCTAATTAACTCTAGCAATTATGTATTTTGTCCCCTTTCCATCAATCATATATTCAATATATCAGTATGCTCACCTGTAGCCCCTAATCAGCAAAGCCAATTATGTTCTCCTGATATAATGACTGATTTACATTTGAGTGAATTTTCCCCGTCTTCATTTTCTACCTTTATTTACTATGTGATTCTGTTCTATTCCATTTCTCAATATGGGACCTTCAGCAGTTAAACTTCCTGATTCTTCATGCTTATTCCTTATTCCTCCCTCCCATCATTAGCAACCTATTACTGTTTCATCTTTTTCTTGTCATTCTTTCCATCTGATTGTATGTTACATATATTCCTTATTCCAACATTTAAATAGTATTTGAAGGGTTGATATGTGGATTAAGAAAGTACCACATGGGAAACTCTCTAGAACAGCAATAAAAATTGGTTTTCCATCTTCTTTCCTGGCAGAGAAATATAATTTTTCCTACCTTTGAATCCATGGAGCCTTTTTCATATCTCTCCTATGGCAATTCAGTTATTGTGCATTGTACTATAATTGCTTTATAGATACTTAATTATAAATTCAAAAAAAATTTTAATTGATCTATGTATTTCCCATGCATCATATTAATAGAACCTAGTACATATTAACCCTCAGTACATGACTATTGATTGAATTGTTTTATTACATGAAGAATGCTTTTGCTCAACAAACTAATACTATGAATGGATTTGAGTAAACAGACTTCAATCATGACAAGTGACCCTGCTTTCCTGAGCCAACCTTAAACTCTGGGAAATAAGCATTGCCTACCTAAGTGCTGTTTTTATTACAATCCTGTAAACTTGGATCTAATGGACAGTCCATCTGGATTTCTATAATTTATTTAACAAAGATAATAATTCCAAAATAAGTTCACTTAATTTGAATGAATTAGAAAGAATGCTAATTATATTGGTAAATACTATTTTTTTGCTTTAATCCCTTTAAGAACATTATAATAACTGCAACTATTATAACTAATCAGGCATTGCCTAGTGGAGTTTTAGTTAATAGATAAAGATGATCTCTAATTAGCTCATCAAAATACTAGTCCGAACAGTGTCCGTACAACATTTATTGCAGTTATACTGTTTGGAGATAAATAGATACTTCTAAAGCACTCAGAGACCAGTTTGCATTCTTAGGTGAGCAGGAAAGTAAAGGTGCCCTCAACCCTTTTCATTATGTGGATGATTTATTTAGCCAACCTACTCTTCCTTTTACAGAGAGGAAACAAACAACCCAGCGGGTTTGATTATCTCACTTAACATTCTGACCCATTCCAATTCAGTGTAGTGCATAGACCAGGCAACTGTACAGCATTGAGGAAATAGAGCTAGCAGGAAACCTTCCTCTTGGACTGGTTTATTCTATCTCATTTTACAAATGAAGAGGAAATTTATTTATGACATAGTTTCCATAGCTAGTTATGGGCCAAGCAAGGCTTCTCTTTGGGTGTCCCTGAGTCTTAATTGTGTGCTTTGTGAAAATTAAATTAATGACATGAGTTAAAAATATAAAATAGAGAAGTAGAGAGTGATGGAGAGAGACAGGGGAAGAAGAAGAGCAAGGGAAAAAGAGAGAGAGTGAGAGAGATACCAACTGTGAAAATTAAAATACATAAGTTGAAAGAAAAATAACTGCCTTAACTACTAATTTGATTTAGTGACATGAAGCAATTTTAAATTAGAAGCACAAACATTAGAATCACTAATTCGTGCTTTCACTGAAATGACCTTCCTGTTCTTTAAAGGATTTGGTGCACCGAGCTCAAGATATATATTCATTCAGTCATTCATCAATGATTCAGTTTTTGTTTGTTTCTCTGTTTTTTGTTTGTTTGTTTGTTTTTTGTTTTTACAAAGTTCCAGGTACTTTGTGGAGCTTAGAATACAAAACAAATGAACTACTGGTAGTATGATAGAGGCTTACAAAGGGTGTCAAGGCAGCACTTAGGAATGGTGTGTGTGAGTGAGAGCATGGCATTCTGGAGGAGGCAATGCAGGAGCTAAGTTCTTAAGGGTAAGCAGGAGTTGGCCTGCCATTACCAATAACAGCAAAGGAAATACTAGCTGAAAATACTTCATCGGATTTATTTATCCCACCCTAGTCTGGGAACTTTCACTCCTTGTTGGGCAATGAGGCTTCTTTCATTTCAAGAATAATAATAGCATTGCAGCCAGAACACACGTACTCAATTCTTCAACCTTAGCTTGACAAATATCCATTACTTTATTTATTTAGAACTAGTTCGTGAAGCAGCATAAAAACTTTCTAATTCAAATACCAGAGGGCTTTTCATTACTAGAGCTGTGTTTAATTAATAGGTGAATACCTACCACCAAATATCATACACATCAAATATCTATCGGAATTTCATAGACAATTATGAATGGTGCAACTGTAGATTCATGTTACCAATGATCTCTTCAAGTCCATGAGTGGGGAGCAGATGTAGCTCAGTGGTTGAGTGCCTACTTTCCACGTACGAGGTCCTGGTTTCAATCCCTAGTACCTCCTAAAAAAAATTTTTTTTAAATGTCCATGAGCTCTTTTCTTTCACTCATAATGAAAGAAGTTTATAGAATTTTAAGACAGAGGAAATATTTTTGCATTTCTTTATATATGGAAGGTATCTGACTGTTGTAATTTTTTTCTCTTTTTCCATCTATGTGTTTCTTCATTTTGCTTTTCCAGTTAGAACTTTTGTGAATGTTCGTTTTTGAGACTTGAGGAAATTAGAAGATTGACATCTGAAGAGTCAGCCTAAGTGTAATCACATTTCCTACTTCTTGCTGTAGGAATATCATGGAACAAGTTGTGTACACTTATGGGACATTAAATATTATTTTGGATTGTAACCTAGATAGTTAAACTGGATGAAAAATTTTTATTATGAGGTTTTGTGTCTTTTCCCTTGTTATTGGATTGCATTTCATGATCAGCAATTTTGTGTGCTTTTAACTTCACTGTACAATGCTCACATTTGAGTCATATGCCAGCTGAGAACTGGAATTATTGTTTGCAAACTTGATTTGATAGTAACTTGTTTTCACCTTCTTTGTTCTCAGCTTCTTGATTATGACCTTTTTTACCCATTTACTTTTTTAAATTTATTTTTTAATTAATTATTATTTTTAAAGAAACTTCAGATTACATAAATGTTTCATTGAAAATATAGGGGATTCCCATATGTCCCACTGTTCCCCTCCCACAATTTCCCACATTAACAACATCTTTCATTATTGTGGTACGTTTGTTACAAATGATGAACACATATTGAAGCATTGATACTCTCCAGTTAATTGGACTAACCCAGGACAACTAACAAGGAGATGATGATGGACAGCACCCATCCCAAGGAACAGAGAGTGTGCAACTGCAAGCAAAATAGTCTATCCATCTGCCCCATGGGATCTAAGCCGCCCTTCACTTAGAAACAGAGTGGGCATCACCATCCCCAAATCCTCAAGATTGGGGAATGAACAATGGAGTAAAGTAGAATTATTATTCTATTACAGATGGTAGCAGTTTGGCAGTTTGATGTAATTGTATGAATTCCAAAAATAGATATCAGACCATGCTTGTAAACTGGTCTGTTAATCTGGGCATGATTAAGTTATGATTAGGGTGTTGACTGGGCCATGTCATTAGGGCGTTGAGCCCTACCTCTTGGTGGATAGGGAATCAAATATAAAAGGCATGGCAAAGAACAGAATTGACACAGTTTTGAGTTGGAGTTGTGATGTGGAGTCTTGAGCTGGAGCCCTGGGAAGTAACATACAGAGGAGCTTGGTCGTGAGGAAAGAGAGAAGGCTCTGAAACAAGAAGCAAGCCATTTGCCTGATAGTCTACAACTGGCCTTGTGGCACAAAGCAAGCCTGATCCCAGAGAGAGACAAGGCCCGGGAAGAAAGGAACCCAAGAAGCCTGAACCCTGGCAAAGTTCGGCAGCTGCCTTGCTCCAACATGTAGCAACAGATTTTGGTGAGAGAAGAAACTTATGCTTTATGGCCCAGTAACTGTAAGCTTCTACCCCAAATAAATACACTTTATAAAAACCAACCGATTTCTGGCATTTTGCATCAGGGCACCCCTTTGGCTGACTAATACATAGACTTACTATTATTCCAAAATCCTCAAGATTGGGGAATGAACAATGGAGTAAAGTAGAATTATTATTCTATTATAGACTTACTATTATTCTAGCAATGGAAGAACTTTTATCATTTATATAAAGGCAGTACCCATTCATTTTTGTCACAGCTGCCCCATCCCTCCCTTCCCAAACACAAATATAAGCCCATAGCGTAACCATCAGCAAGCAGGTAATCAGTACTGGCCACTGAAAAATGTCTCAGAATGAAGTGGATCAGATTTGAAAGGCTCAGCTCTGAAAAGCAAACCAAGATTCAGTCTCTCATTTAAAAACTTGTATGGCCTTATGGATTATCTCAGTCCATTCTGTTTTACACGTTTGCATTTTCAACTATTTTAAACAAAAGACTTCTCTGTTCTTTTAGGGACGACTACGATCCTATTTTTTGAAATGTGAGTGTATTCATGTGTTTTGATAACATAGGTCACAAATGATTCCTGTGAGTTTAAAAGCTATGTATATGGAGGAAACTTTAAGCAGAGCCACGAACAAGTGAAAATTGAGAGTCGGGGAAGTTTGTAGACTTTGCCGATTGTGTCCATCCTCAGAAACTCAGTTGTATGTAAAATAGTAGATCAGAAGTCCGCCAGCTATTCCACCTCAACAGAACCACGAAAAGAACTAAATTCTCAGGATATAACTTTTTTGAAGTCATTGAGAAAAGGGGGGGGGGCAGAGAGAATGGAAGTTTAGTGTGCACTGCTGACAGGAAAACACAATTTACAAAACTACTTCGTGAATGGCAATTGAATCAACTCATTGTTATCAAGCTTTAAGTGAATGAGTTCTTGTAGTTGGAAAAATTGAATAGGAAATGCTTTAATTTTGTTTTGGCTGTGGTTCAACAACAAGAGAAATTTTTCAAGAGTGGAATTACAGAGCTCTGCTGAATGACTCCAAGTGAGCTCTGTATAAGGTAAGCTCTTCAGGCAGGGGGTCACAGTTTGCTAATAGTAACTTGGTGAAAGGGTGGCTGAAAGCTTAGGAAGTATGGGATTGGCAAGTAAAGCAAGGGCCAGCTATCTTTATCCCCTTGTACCTGATGAAAGTGTAGGTCAAAATAACTATTTTCATTAGTAGAAAAATTGTTTTTCAAATTGGGTGTCATGTTGTCCTTAGCCAAAAGGCTTTTGATGGTCAATCATAAGAGGAAACTTCCCAAAGTTTCCTATTCACCAATAACGTTGGCTGGAGCTCAAGGTCAGGAGAATCTGTTGATAAGAAGATTTGAACAAAGGAAATCTTTTAAAGGTATCTGTTTTGTTGACTCACACTTTCTGTCTATATTGATCAGGAATATTTTGTTCCTCACAACTTAAGTAAGACCTGAGGCAGATTTCACTTTTGCAGTCACTTTATGATTATACAGAGGCTGGTTATTTATCCAGTGTGTGAATCAGGATTGTGACGAGGATTACTGATGAAATTGGAGGATTGGTCAATTGGGAGAGCATTAATTGCATTAAAAAGCGGATATGTGGGGGTAGAAAGGATGTTATGATTTCACAGAGGCAACAAAGAATCTTTCCAGAATATGTGTAGTTTGGTAGAGGTTCAAAGGGAAAGGGAAGAGGGATATGGTCCTTTTCCTTTAATCTTTTCTTATTGGATGTTATTTAAGGTTTTTTATTTCACTGTAGTAACATTTATTTTTATATTTAAAAGAAACGGTATTGGTCATCAAGATGGTGACATAAAACATAACCAGGAATATTTCCCCTTAGAAACAGCTAAATGAAATGGCAGACTCAACTCATTTGAAATTCTGGGGGATGGTAGAGACTGGAGAAAGCCTCCATAGTCATTGAATTGAAGAAAAAACATGTACATAGACAAAAAGAGGTAGGAAAGCTGTGCAGATTTGCCAATCCAGACCCTTCCCCAGTTTCATGAAGTTTAAGACACATAGCAATGGTGCTTTGACCTGGGTACTTTCTACCTAGTTGCTGACCACAGAGCCACCCATGGTGGTGACTTAGATTCCTACACATATTTAGGCATGGGAACCAAAGCCATTTAGAACTAAGATGAGGATCTAGCAGTTGGTGTGCACATGGAAGCAAAGTGGTGCCTTAGAAACTAGAGTGACCTGCAGTGGAACTACTGAAAGGATGTGCACACTACAAACCTAGTCCCTAATTGCTGCTGCACTAAATGGAAAAATAAGGTATTTTTGAACACTGACTTCCATCTAGCTCTTTGGGTTGGGATCTCCTAATGTAGAAATTACCAGAGTCAGAAAAGTTACATGAAAAGGGGAAGCTGAACTACTGTAACACAGGTCTGAAACTGGAGTGAAAAGGCAGCCCAGAGCTTGGGGGAGGAGTTGAAATAATCATAGATACTGAAGAAGAAAATTTGTATTTCACAGAGGAGGAAAAGAGGAAAGGGAATCCACTGTTGGAGGGGAAACAGAGGCACATAATAGGTTAATCTTGAAACTTACTGCACATATCCAGGGCAAGAGGCAGGTAAAGAAAGACCTGAGAAAATCTGAACTGTTAAACACAGGTTTCTTTAAACATTGCATTTGAACTGGACCAAGCAATGAAGAAGAACCTTAAGACTCAGCCAATATACACCAAAACCCTAGGTAAGACAGAGAAAGTGACTTCCAGAGTTAGTGTATCAAAACAGTAAAATTTCCAGACATCAACAAAGGATCACAAGCCATACAAAGAAACAGGAAGAGATGGCTCAGACAAGGAAAAAAAATTAAAATTTCAGAAGAAGACACAGTAGAATAACTAATCAAAACAGTCAGTTCTAAATAAATTTAAGGAACTAAAGGAAAATATGGATAGAAATAAATTATATATGGATATAGAACTAAAGGATATAAAGTTGACAATGCATGAAAAAAAGAATTAGAAAGTTTAAAAGGAAAAATTAGGGGGGATAACCACAGTAATAGAGATTAAAAATACTGTAGAGGTATTCAACAGCAGATTTGAATAGGCAACAGAAAGAATCAGTGAATTAGAAGACAGCACAATCAAAATCATACAGTTGAAAGAGCAGATATAGAAAAAACTGAAAAAAGGTGAGTAGACCCTAAGAGATTTATGAGTGGGACAACATGAGGTATACTAACATAGGCATTAAGGAGTCCAAGAAGGAGTGGAGCGGAAAAAAGGGGCAGGAAGAATATGTGAGGACATAATGACCAAAACTTCCCAAATTTTATGAAAGTCATAAATATACATGTCCAAAAAGTTCAACAAACTCCAAATAGGATAAACCCAAGTGGATCCACACCACAGCATATTATAATCAAACTGTTGAATGCCAAAGATAAAGAACATTCTGACAGCTTCAAGAGAGAAGTAAGATGCCACATACAAGGGAGTCTCAGTATGATTAAGTGTCAATTTCTCATCAGAAATGCTGGAGGTGAGTAGGCAGTGGTATGACATATTTATGATATAGGGAAATGAAATTTGCTAGCCCAAAATTCTTTCACTGGTAAAATTGCCCTTCAAAAATGATAGAGAATTTGAGATTTTCACAGCTAAAAACTGATAGAGTTCATCTCCAAGAGACCTACCCTATAAGAAATGCCTATGGGCTTTCTTTAGGTTGAAAGGAAAGGACAGGAAATAGTAGCTTGGAGCAGTATGAAGAAGTGAAAATCTCCAGCAAAGGTAATTTCACTGGTAAATGCAAAACCCAATAGTATGGTATCCTCAAAATGTAACTCTCCTCTTTAATTCCTATAATACATAGAATACAATTGACTAAGAAATAATCATATCTCCATATTTGGGACATGCAAAATATAAATAGACAATGTGTGACAAAACCAACATTAAGAGGGGAAATGGAGAGAAATAGGAGCAGAGGCTGGGTATACTGGAGTTATCTTTTCAATCTAGTGTATTACAGATTTAAGTTGTTGAATACAAACCCCAAGGTAACCACAAAGAAGGCATTTAAAATATATACAGAAACAGAAATGAGAAAGGGATTAATCAGTTGAATTGCAAAAAAATCAACTATATACCAAATAAGACTTCAATAAAGGAAAATTGGACAAAAAATATGTAAGATTCATAAGAAACAGTGGACAAAAAGGCTGAAGCGAGTCCTGCCTTATCAGTATTTATGCTCAATGTAAGGGGATTAAACTTCCCAATATAAAGACAAAGATTGGCAGAATGGATAAGAAAGCCTGATCAACATATATATGTTGTTTACAGGAGACTCACCTTAGACCCAAAGACACAAATAGGTTGACAGTGAAAGGATAGGAAAATACATTCCATACAAGCAGTAACCAAAAGAGTGCTGGGGTAGCTATACTAATATAAAAAAAATAGACTTTAACTCAAAAAACTGTTACAAGAGACAAAGAAGGGCAACAAACATTAATAAATGTTTCAATCATCCAAGAAGAAATAGTGATCATAAGCACTTAGGCACCTAACGACAGTGCCCCAAAATACATGAGACAAACATTGACAAAACTTAAGGGAGAAAAGACATCTCTACTATAATAATTGGAGACTTCAGTGTACCACTTTCATCAATGGATAGACCATAGAGGCAATAGATCAGTAAGAAAACAGAGAACTTGAACAATACTATAAATGAACTAGATGTGATAGATGTATACAGAAGGATACTATACCACAAAACAGTAGAACACACATTCTTCCCAAGTGCACATGGGCTGTTCTCCAGGACACACTATACGTTAGGTCATAAAACAAGTCTCAATAATTTAAAAAATGATGAAATTATACAAAGCATCTTCTCTGACCACAATGAAATGAAGATAGAAATCAATAACAGAAGGAGAACTGGAAAATCCACAAATATATGGCAGTTAACTGAGAAAGTCTTAATCAGTTTATCAAAGAAATTGCAAGGGAATTCAGGAAATTTCTTGAGGTAAATGTAAATGAAAACACAACATATCTAAACTTACTCAATGAAGCAAAGGTGGTGTTCAGAGGGGAAATTATAGCTCTAAATGCTTACATATAAAAAGAAGAAAGAGCTCAAATCATAGACCTTATATCATACCTGGAGGAAGCAGAGAAAGAAGAGCAAACTAGTAAGTAAGCAGAAAGGAGGAAATAAAGATTAGGATAGAGATAAACGAAATAGAGTAATAATTAAAAATAAACAATAGAATCAACAAAACCAAAAGTTGTTTTTTAAAAAGATCAATAAAATCAACAATATTTAGCTATACTGACAAAGAACAACAAAAAAGACAATGCAAATAACTAAAATCAGGAATGAAAGGGAGGACAATACTACTGACCCCCACAGTAATAAAAAGGATTGTAAGAGAATACTATGAACAATTGTATGCAAATAAATTAGGTAGCCAAGGTGACATGGACAAATTCCTAGAAGTACACAAACTACCTACACTGACTCAAAAAGAAATAGAGGAGCTCAAAAGACTAATAACAAGTAAAGAGATTGAATCAGTAATCAAAAACCTCCCAACAAAGAAAAGCCTAGGACCAGACAACTTCAGTGGTGAATTCTACCATACATTCAAATGAGAATTATCGTGAATACTTCTCAAACTGTTCCAAAAAATTGAATAAGAGGGAACACTTCCCAACCCATTCTGTGTGGCCAGCATCACCCTAATACCAAAGCCAGATGAAGTTAACACAATAAAAGAAAATTATAGGACAATATCCCTTATGAATATAGATGCAAACATCCTCAACAAAAACATTCACAAACTGACTCCAATTGCACTTTGAGAGAATTATACACCATGATTGAGTGGGGTTTATCCCAGGTATGCAAGGGTGTTTCTATGTAAGAAAATAAATTAATGTAATACACCACATTAATAAAATGAAGTTTTAAAAAACACAGTGTCATTTCAATTGTCACAGAAAAATCATTTGACAAAACTCAGCATACTTTGATGATAAAAACACTTAGAAAATTAGGAATAGGAAGAAACATCCTTAACATGGTAAAGGGCATATGTGAAAAACCCATAGCTAATATTATAGTCAATGATGAAAGAATGAAAGCTTTGCTCCCAAGATTAAGAACAAGGCAAAGATGTCTGCTGTCAACACTGTGATTGAATATTGTACTGTTAAGCTGTAGCCATAGCAAATAGGCAAGAAAAAGATATAAAAGGCATTCAAATAGGAGAGAAATAAGTAAACCTCTCCCTATTTGCATATGACATAATCCAATACATAGAGAATCCTGAAAAACTCACATCTAGGAATAAAATTATCCAAGGATGTAAAGGACTTGTACATGGTAAACTGCAAACATTGCTGAAAGAAATTAAAGAAGACCTACCTAAATGGCAGGGCATTCCATGTTCATGGATTGGATGACTAAATATAGTTAAGATCTCAGTTCTACCCAGAGTGATTTACAGGCTCAACATAATCCCAATCAAAATTCCATCAGCCTTTTTGAAGAAATGGAAAAGCCAATCATCAAATTCATGTGAAAGGATATGGGGGCTGAATAGACAAAACCATCTTGAAAAAGAACAAAGCTGGAAGTCTCACACTTCCTGATTTTAAAACCTATTAGAAAGCTGCAGTAATAAAATCAGCATGGTACTTGCACAAGGGCAGCCATATAGACCAATGGACTAGAATTGAGAGTTGAGAAATAAAACCTCATGCTTTGGGCCAATTGATCTTTAACAAGGTTCCCAATTCCACTCAGTGGGGAAAGAACAGTCTCTTCAACAAATGGTGCTGGGAAAAGTGGATCTTCATATGCAAAGGAATATGAACCTACCTCATACCATATAAAAAATTAACTGAAAAAGAATCAAAGACCTAAATATAAGAACTAAAACGGTAATGTTTCTATAAGAAAATATAGGGAAGCATGAGCCAGAAAAGACAAAAAAATGATAAATGGGACTTAATTAAAATTAAAATCTTTTTGTCATCAAAGGAATTTATTTAAAAAGTAAATGACAACTTCCTGAATATGAGAAAATATTTGGACACCATATATCTGCTAGGGGGTTGATATCCAGAATATATAAAGAATATATAACTCATCAGCAAAAAGAAAAACAACCCAATTTAAAAAATGGGAAAAAGGTCTTGAATAGATATTTCTCCAAAGAACATATGCATACAAATGCATACATACAAATACATACAAATGCCAATAAATAAATACAAAGATGCTGTTATTAGCCATCAGGGAAATGCAATCAAAACCACAATTAGATACCATCTCACATGCACTAGAGTGGCTACTATGAAAACAAATGGAAAATAACAAGTGTTGGAGAGAATGTGGTGAAATAGAAAACTTGTACCTTCTTGGTGGGACTATAAAATTGTGCAACCACTGTGGAAAACAGTTTGGCAATTCCTCAGAAAGTTAATTATAGAATTGTTCTGTGATCCGACAATCCCATTCCTAGGTATATACCCAGAAGAATTGAAAGCAAGGATTTGAACAGATATTTGCACATCAGTATTCATAGTCACATTGTTCACAATTACTAAAATGAAAAAGCAACTGATGTGTCCACAGATAAATGGATAAACAAAATATGGTTTAAACATACAATGGAATATTATTCTTCCATTAAAAGTAATGAAGTTCTGATGGATACTACAAAGTGAATGAACTTTGAAGACATTTTGGATAAATGGAAGACAAAAAGATAAATATATAATGATATCATTTATATGAAATAAGCAGAATATTCAAATCCATAAAGTCAGAAACTAGAATCCAGGTTACTAGGGACTGGGTGAGGTAGGGGAATGGGGAGTTAATGTTTAATTGGTATGGTTTTTCTGTTTGGGGTGATGGAAAAGCGTTGATGGAGGTACAACTTGTGAATGTAATTAATACTACTCAATTGTATATTTGAAAAGGGAAAAAAATGAAATTTTATGTTGTGTGTAAGTGCCTCCCCACACAAACAAAAACGTAGAAATGTACTAAAGGGTGAACCCTAATGTAAGCTCTAGGCTAAAATGAGTAGCATAATTATTATAATACTGTTTAATCAGTTACAACAGAAGTAGCACGCTAATGCAAAATGTTAATAGGGAAAACTACTGTGTGTATGACAAGGGGTGTATGAGATCTCTGTACTTTCTGCATGTTTTTTTTCTGTAAACCTACAACTGCTCTGTTTTAGTTGCGTAGGCAGCTCAAGCAAATACCCTGAAATGGGTCGATTTAAACAATGGGAATTTATTAACTTATTGTTTTGAGGCTGTTTTGGAGGTTTTGAGAAACTCCAAATCAAGGCATCCTCAAGCCGATGCTTTCTCCCCAAAGACTGTGGCCTTCTGGGGCTAGCTGCTAGATCTTTGGTTCCTCTGTCACGTGGCAAGGCACTTGGTGACTCCTCTGTCACATGGAAAGATACATGGTGGCATCTCCTGGTTTCTCTCTTCTCTTCCAGGTTCTGTTAAAATCCCACTTCTGGCTGCTTCTCTGTGGCTTTCTCCTTCTCAAGTCTAAATTCATTCTGCTTATAAAGGACTCCATTGATAGGATTAAGACCCCTCCTGATTAGCCTGGACCACAGACACCTTAACTCAGGGGATCTTAACCAGGGTTCCATGGACCCCCAAGGAGTATGTGGAAAGATTTCAGGGGGTCCATGAGCTTGAATTGAAAAAAAATCAACTCGATTAAATGTCCAACATGATATGTATGTTGCCTTGTCAAATACTACACCATAGTTTAGTGTTCTTATTCAAGATAAACAACAACAGTCTGCACATTAACATGTCTTTAAAAAATAAAATTTAACTTTAACTTTCCTATATTTTTGATGTGTTGGATTATTATTTAATGTGTTAAGAAGAACTTATGTATAGTATTATATCATGTTTTTTTTTTACTAACTGTATTGCAATTTATGTAACTGATTTCCTTTGTAATTTTATTTTATGCATTTAAAAACATTCTTGTGGGGACGTGTTGGTATGGGTTTGATATATTTATTAGATAATACACAGTAAAGTGGAGACTTAGTATGATTTTTATTTTGATGTAGCATGTTCAGAGTGCAGTAGATAACTGCCTGCAAAACTGTTGGTAAGGATGGCAGAGATGGTTTTATGATGCTGTGGGAAAACTCCAATTTCTAAATGTTTGCCAAAAATAATCTTTGAACAGCTGTTGAACCATTTTAGGTTTCAGGTATTGAAATTATGGGAAAGTTGTAAAATGTAAATTTTGAATAATCCTAAATTTTAATTTAAAGACATGCTAATGTGGAGTGCCATAAAACTATCTGCCGTTACATTCTGAGAAGGGGTCTGTGGTTTTCATCTGACTGGCAAAGGGGTCTGTGGAACAAAAAAGGTTAAGAACCCCTGCCTTAACTGAAGTGACCTCATTGAAAGGTCCTACTTACAATGGGTTCACACCCACAGGAATGGATTAGATTTAAGAACATGTTTTTCTGGGGTACATAGAGCTTCACATCACCACATGATCTAATAAAAAGGGATAGCTGCCTAGTACTTCAGCAACATTTGATGTTTGAACTCTTCCTTATATGGAAACACTGTATTTCACTTTAGAAGCCCCACTGCAGGACTTGCCTGGTAATATAGCTTTTATATTTTCCCATTTACTTTTTTTTAAAGATTTATTTATTATTATT
>PVKH010011131.1:0-17908 GCA_004027955.1 Chaetophractus vellerosus | reverse complement strand
CTCCCCCAAGTTGAGGCACCTCCCCTCCACTCTGTGGCAAGAGCACTCCCACCACTTTAGTCTCCACCCCTAATTGATGAGATTCAATATGTGCTCATCAATCATAACCAATGTAGCAAACTAATGAAAGATATTGTCGATGTGGGAAAGTGTGTGGGTGGGTGGGGCAAATGTGAATCTCCTATATTTTTATATAATATTTATGTGATCTAAAGCTTCTTTTAAAATAAAATATTAAAAGAAAACAGTTTACTATTTTTAAGATAATCATTAGCTCTGATGGTCAAATAAAAGAATAGTTTCTATAATTAAGTAAAATTTTAATAAAAACTGTGGGGATGACCTAACTTAATTTTGTCAAGTAAAAGCATTAATAACAATGACAAAAAACATACCATCTTTTTTTGACAACTGTTTATTGTTTCATAAGTGTAAAAACATTTCACAAAATCAGGAAGAATATAATGTTCAAATACAGAAAAGTTTTCCAAATTGAATATAGTTCCATTAAAAATGATTGCATTGTCTTCATTTTTCTTATTTCCCTGTGGATGAGTAAAAATGTCTCCATAGCGCCTGTCTAGGGATGATGATTTAAGAACCCCTGATTTAGTCCAGTCTCAGGGTCTCTCTGATATTTTAAGTCCTTCAAACCCTAGTAGGCTGCTAGTGGCTTCACCTTTGGGGCACATGGTTAGTTATTAACCAATTTTAAGCCATGGTCAATGAATCTAGATGCTGCCTTTGTAGGTCTCCATTGTAGCATGTTCTAGAGTCTCTAACCCTCAGTTGAAAGACTACTTTCTTGGCTTCTGCTTCAGGTTAATGAGGATATTAGGCTGGATTCTTATCACAGAGCTAATCTGCCACCCAGTGCCAGAATACATTCAAGTGATTGGTGCTTAACCAAAGGAGTGCCTTGTTATCTCTGCAACTCAGAGATTGTCCTGTGGGACATCTTGGAGAGAGTTTGGAAAGTCAGGTTTCCCCATTTCTTTGGCTACTTCCAGGTATTCCCATTTCTACTCAGGACACTAACTTTTGGTTTGGGTACAGAATTGGACTTTTGCAATGCTGTGAGAAATATTATCTGACCTACAGTGGACTTTGCAGGAATGTCCCTCTTAAAGTTGTTTGTTTTCCCTTTTTCTTTTAGAAGGTCTGTCAGTCAGTATAAGCTATATTATGTGTGACGAAATGCAAACAAAATCTCTGCAGCTTAAATCAAATTAATTTTTCGTCACCTTACAATACCAGAATGGATCAGTAGAGGGCTCTGTTCACCATAGTCTCTCAGGAACCTAGCTGATGTAGGTTCTACATGTATCCATGATCGTCTAGGCAGGAAAAAGATAACATGGTGAATTGCATATTGTTGTGACTACCTGAAGCTCCCTGACAGCTCACAGCGGGAGAGGGATCCATGGTATGACTGGGACCACTCAGGCCTGAGGTTGAACTGGGGTGAATGGCTACACTGTATGACATGTATGTATATCTGGAACCATGTGGACACATGCCCCATGCCTGTTTCTTGGAATCTCATGTGTAAGAAGCTCTTTGGCTTCGTGACCTTCATGCTATTCATGTTCTGGGTGGGGGAAATTTACCCCACCTACCAGTCAGTGGGGCCACAGCAGTATCCTTATAATAATCTGTTCTTGGAATGAAGTGGCAGTCCCACCAAAGAGCCTGAGCTGGTGGTTCACTATAAGATCTGAGGAGGCTTTCTGGGCTTTTGTACTCCCTAACTAAGACTTCTTCATTCCTAGAAATTTAACCTTAAAAGAAATCCCTAATAAAACTTGGTGCTGTGGTTAAAAAAATCACATCTGCTTATATTTCATTAGCCTAACCTTCAAAGGAGTAAAGAAAGACTAATACAACCACGTACCAGGAAGGAGGAGAGCTAGAGATATGTTGATTAACAGCACTAATGACAAGCTCAGTCCGTCTTTCTGATTATCGATAGGCATAATAAAGTAATCTCTTTTCCAAGGGAGACGATCCAGAAGTTACATGCAGTCACAGTATCAAGCTCAAAGTTCAGGATCTGGGCGATGTATGTCAGGCAGTTCTTAGATGATGTCCAGATGTGGTCCTCTTGCTTAAACATCTATGAATTTAAAAGACAAGCTATCTGTCCTTAACATACAGTGGTGGAACAGGGACAAGATAACTGCAATAAAAACTCTTATTAGAAAGGGGTGTGGTATGAGAAACCTTGCAGACATTTATCTGTAGCAATTCTGAAATCCTGCTGGGCAGAGGAGTTAAGGCTCCCTACCTTGAGGATGGGCAATGTTCCTTAATTGCAGGTAATGTGGGTCTATTAACATTTGGTGGGAAAGATACTTCCTGTGGTGGTTTGGATCTGTGTGCCCCAGAAAAACATGCTCTTAAACTTAATCCATTCCCATGGGTATGACCCCATTGTAAGTAGGACATTTAGAGGAGGATACTTCAGTTAAAGTGTGGCCCAATTCAGTCAGGATGGGTCTTAATCCTATTTCTGGAGCCCTTCATAACCAGAATGAAATTCAGACAGAAAGAAAACCACAGAAAGCAAGAATCTTAAATCAATGGCATCTAGAAGAGAAGGGACAGGCCAGGAGAGGCCGCCACATGCATTGCTATGTAATGGAGGAGTTAAGGACCAAGAATCACCAGCAGACAGACGAAGAATGTCAGTCTTCAGGAAGAAAGCATCACCTTGATGATGACTTGATTTAGACTTCTCTCAAAACCATGAGCCAATAAATTCTATTGTTTAAGTTAACCTATTGCATAGTACGTGCTTTAACAGCCAGAAAACTAAAACACTTTTGGTCTTTTCCCCGAGCCATTTAGCCCAACTAAAAGGATTTACTGAACCACACTCTTATTTGGGTCTTTATGATTAGAAATTTTATTTCCTTCAGAGATTTAACAATGGATGTAATGGTTATAACCTTAATTTGATCATTACTGCAAGGCTGGTTTTGATATGCCTTTGTTGCTAAGAGAAGTTTTCAATTTGATCTAATTGGTAGTGGTTTAGAAGCAGTTGAGAAATAGTTCTTCCAAAACTGCGAATCCTGAATTTCCAGACTCTATTTCCTTTCATTTCTTTTTGCAACATGGCCAATTCTTTACTTTTTGTAAAACCCTGTGAAACACATATAACAGCAACTAAATTTCTATAATCTCTTGGTCTAGTTCTACAAGTTCATTAGATACTCTCTACTTGCCAGGTTATCGCAGGTGACAATACTTGCAAATGCTTTGTCATTTTTTAACATGGATTAGGCCTTAGAACTTCTGATCAGTTTCCTTCTAGTCTGCCACCTGGCCTTTAAGTCAATAATGCATTTTCATTTTGTTGTTATGACAGCACCCTAGGTGTCAATTTCTGAATAAGCCAATTTGTGCAAGGCTGTGCTATGGTAAAAACAGCCCCTACAAAAAGTTTATTTCTCACATTGTGCCCATTCAGGGACCCAGACTGTTAAGATTCTATCTTGATACACTCTTCCACAATTGCTGTGGTACAAAAAGAGGTGGTACCCAGGTCCTATGGTCATGGCAGTTAGCTCGAGAGTTTGGTACCTTGCCAGTGGGCCCTACTTTGGAGTTTGTGCTCCCGAGTATGACAGAGTTAGACTCAGCTGTGACTTCTCTACACATGCCTGTTCTGTCCCTTCTATTTGAACCTATAGTTGGCGCTGGAGTTGGTACATGTACATCCAAGAGACTTGAATCTTTGGGCTGTCCATGTACCAGCTGGGCCCTGAGCCTCAGTGGAGTTGCAACACCTTCTCTCCAGTTCATTGGATTCACCCAGGACAACTAACAAGGAAGTTAGGATGGACAACCACCATACAAGGAACTGAGAGGGTCTACAGCTCTCTTGTCTACAACAAGCAAGAGAGTCCCATTCATCAGTCATATGGTATCGAACCCCCCTCTCAATTACAGGTGGAGTGGGCATCACCATCCCAGAATCCTCAGGATTGGGGAGTAAAATATGGACTAGAATGGACTTACTGGTATTCTACTATAGATTTACTGTGATTCTAGCAATGGAAGAAATTATATCATTGATCTAGAGACAGTGCTTACTGGAGGTGCTGAAGGCAGGGAGAGGGAAAAAGAGGTGTAATATGGGGGAATATTATACCTATCGATAATCAATTCGAGAACTTGGAATTGTCCTGAATGACATTGCAACACAGATACGGGCCATTATATATCCTGCCATAACCTACAGAATTGAGCGGGAGAGAGTGTAAACTACAATGTAAACTATAATCCATCCTTAGTGGCAATGCTCCAAATGTGTTCATCAATTGCAATGAATATATGACACTAATGAAAGAAGTTGTTAATGTGGGGAAAAGTAGGAGGTGTGGGGAGTGGGGCATACGGGAACCCCTTACATTTTTTTTAATGTAACATTTTATGTAATCTAAATATCTTTTAGAAAAACTAAAATATTTATTTAAAAAATAATAAACCTGACTATAGCCTATGTGCACAAATACAAAAAAAAAAAAGAGGCAGCAAACCATACCCTAGTTCTAAGAAGCAACAGACAATAGATTAATCAGAGCTCAACTAAGTTATTTCCATATTTTAGTATCTCTTGCTTTTGACACTCCACTTCCCATTTTTGTATTAGTCAAGACTCACTGGGGAGCAGATAGCAGAGATCCAACTCAGCAGAAGTCATCAGGTCTCTTTCTGTGATTCTGTTTCTCCCTGGCTCTACCTCCTTTGCTCCCTCCCTATCTCAATCTCTCCCTCTATTTTTTTTTAAGATTTATTTTTATTTATTTATTTATCCCCCCCTTGCTGCTTGTGCTTGCTGTGTTCATTTGCTTTGTGTTTTTCTGTGTCTGCTTGTCTCCCCCTGCTGCGGCATCCCGCTGAGTCAGCTCACTGCGCAGCGGCTTGCCTGCTCCAGGAGGCCCCGTTAACTGAACCCTGGGCCTCCCACGTGATAAACCAGAGCCCTACCAATTGAGCCACAGCTGGTTCCCCTCTCACTTTATTTTTCTTGTCTTTGCTTCTCTCTGCCTTATTTTCTTCTACTTTACAGTGACTTTCTCTATGTGGTTGCGATAATGGCTGCTGATAGTCTCTGGTTCTCTTCCTTTCAGGTCCATGATCCCCAAAGCAAGGAAACATCCCCTAGTCTAATACAAGAAATTTTGGTGCAGGTCTTTGTTTTTAGGTTACAAGCTCAGCCCTCAAAAAGGCATTGTGTCTAGGGGAATTGGATCTTATAATTACCTGAGACAAGATTATGTGTTTATATGATGAATGGAAGGTAGTATAGGGCACATTATTAGAAGATGGAGGATTGGTAGGATTGGTAGGCAGATAAAAACAGTAGGTTTTTATTGATAGTCTACCACAATCCAGAAGTTTTCTAGAGTAAGCATAAAAGGAAACAGAACCACAGCTGAAAATATCGTAGGAGGTGTTCATAGTGGGTATGGGTAAGAAGAGAATGGGGATGAGGCAAGAACTGAGGAAAAGAAAGAAAGAATAAATTGGTAGTCAGATGGCAAATAAATAAGTTGAATGAGAATATTGTCAGGGCTTATGGTTCTGTGTATGTGGAGCTTGTGAAGAACATAAAAGGTAACTGCTATAATCACAATAGTTATAAATGCAAACATTTAAAAAGTAATGTATAAATATGCAATCAAGTTTATGATTTTGCTTCTTTGCCATGAAGGCATATCGGTTTTCTCATATTATTTTTCTCCTGGTGAGACAATATTCTTCAGGCTGTGCTACTGAAATATTCTTCAGGCTGTGCCACTGAAACAAAAAGGTGTTGGAATAAGGAATCCTAGTTGTGAAAACAAAAATGTGTTTCTTATTTCTCATTTAATCTTCTTTTAGAATTACTAGTGTTCAGATCTGAGTTCCTGAGATTTTAAAAGTATGTCCTGGATAACTGGCTATTGCTCATGTTAGTGTGTCATGAAATGGCCACAGGGAATTTCTCAGCTATTGAATCTTCCAGAGACCAGCCAAACACAACACATAATTGGGTCTGAATGTAAAAAAATTAATGAAGACAGGTTTTGACAGCTCTTCCTTCTGTCATGTTTACAGGTTGCTATTCACCTTCTGAAATGTGGACTTGGAATTTCTCCACAACTTATCCATCTGTAATCACATCAACGAGTCACATATTTATCAAGGCCAAACATCTTCACAGATCTACTATAGGGGTATAAGAAATGCTGCAGGTGGAATATTGCAAGACAAAAATTAGATGTGTGTAAGTGTTAGAACCAAGGAGAGGTACAGGAAGGGTACCAGAAAAAAGCAGTTTCAGTCATGGTATAAAGGGGTGACTTATGGAATAAATCCAAGTGGAGTCAAGGGAATTCAAATGGGAAGTACTAAGAATCAGAGACTTAACAAAAGCTTAGAAAAGTATCAGACACTAATGATCATTAAGAGAAAAGGAGGGAAGCAGGAGGTGGATGGGCCTCTGGGAGTCGATGCTGAATGGGCTGACCTAGTTTGTTGGACTTTTTTATTCTGAGGGTATTACTATTCAGCTGATGCAACATCTTATACATTTTTCCTGGTACCTGATACCTGGTGATTTCCTGGAGGAGAAGAGTCTGGGAAAATAGTAAGGCATTAAAAGATTAAAAAGAAAGGGTTGGGGAGAAGATGATGATTCCGGGTGTGTTATGTTAACCTTATTTAATTAATGGCAAACTGTTTATCTGTATACCCTTGATGACCTTGATTCAGTTTTTTCCCTAAACAGTTACTATTTTTCAACTCTAAAATTGACTGGTCTTTGCTAATTTTGCTCAAATGCTTTGCAAGTCTCCACATCATAGAATATGCATCCCTCTGAAACGCAGGAAGAATTGGTACTCCCAGCATCATTAAAGTGGATTTCTGAGCAGGATTGTTATTAAGACTGTGCTTGATTTTTAGAAAGAACACAGTTAGAAACTGCCTTCGTCAGCCAAAGGGGTGATGATGCAAAGTACCAGAAGTCTGTTGGCATTTATAAAGGGCATTTATTTAGGGTAGAAGCTTTCAGTCACAAGGCCCTAAAGTGTAAGTTACTTCCCTCACCAAAGTCTGTTGACATGTGTTGGAGCAAGATGGGTGTGTGATATCTGCGAGGGTTCAGCCTTCCTCTTCCTCTTAAGGCTCCATGGTCCTAGCTTCTTCTGATGTCAGCTGTGGGCTGGGATAAGCCTTGTCTGTCTCCCAGGGCTCATTTCTCTCCAGGCTCAGCTGCTCTGTTCTCTCTACAAGGTCAGCTGTAGATTATCAGGCTCTCTCTCTCTTCCCAGGGACTTTGCTATGTCTATTGAGCTATCTCTTCCTCTGTGCTCTTCTCCTGTGTGTTTACTTCCTGGGGCTTCAGCATCAAAACTCCAACCCTCTCCTCTGTGGTATCATTTTCTCTATGAATCTCCACCCACCATTTTAATTTAATCAAGTAAAAGTGAAACTTCTGAATTTAATACAATCAAAGGGGAACTTGCCCAAGGAACAGAAAAATTTTGAGTACTGACAAGTACGTTATTTTTCTTCTGTTGTGACTTTGACATATATCTGACAGTGACTGCTGCTGTTTGCATTGTCTCTGCACCCTGGTTAACCCAATTTGGGAGTTAGGCCTTTTGCTGAATTAATCCCTGTTCTAATGATTGGTGATACCATTTTGTCTTCTGGGGTCCTTGCTTAAACACTCATCCTCTACAGCTTTTTGTAACAAGTCTCTGGAACTTTACCTTTCCCATTTCTATTCTCTTCAGCAGTCTGGCAAAATAGCATGTTTTCATAGATGAAGTAATAAAGGCACAGAGAGGTTAATTAAATTATCCAGTGTTACACTGCTAGTAAGTGGCAGGGTTGGGATTTTCTTATTGTGGATTTTAGCCAGTTTGTAAAGTGGTCTGTCAGAGGTATCACTTTCAGTTGATTAAATCATGATAAGGACTTTGATTGGGCCACATCAGTAGGGCTAATACAAGTCCTAAAGCTACGTGACTAAGGCTCAGAATCCAGGAGGCACTCTACTTTCTGCTTAAGGCTACTTCTCCCTCCTGAGATGCTGCTTATGATCTGAGCACAGGTCCTCCCTTTACAGTGCCTGCCTTCTGAACTCTCAGGTTGGAGAATACAAACCCTTCAACCCAACCTTGAGCTATGCCCCATTCTGCTCTAGAGTAGCCTATCTCTTCACATCTCCTTCAGGGATATGTAGAACTTCATCATGTTTCCTGGATTCGTCCAGGAGGTTATTTTTTTTTTTAGATTTAGTTTATTTATTTCTCCCCACCCCTTGTTGTTTGCATTTGCTGTGTCTGTTCATTGTGTGCTTGTCTTCCTTTTTTAGGAGACACTGGGAACCAAACCCGTGACCTCCCATGTGGCAGGCGGAAGCTCAATCGCTTGAGCCACATCCGCTTCCCCTGTGTTATTTTTAAAGAGAAGTTTCTAAAATACAAAGAGGCAATTTTCCCCCTTACCCCATTCAATGAGAGACTGAGGACACAGAGGCTTGTTCAGTTTTTAGGAAAAGGCACAGATGGAGAGGAGAGGACACTGGTCATTCTTTTTGTGCCTTTATGTGCAGACGCTGTTCCAACTTTTCCAGGGCAAGTAGCTGGGAGGAAGAAAATAAGGAGTCGTAAGGCACCATCTTGGATGGGAATCCTTACCATCCCCAGTCGCTCTCAGTGGGAATAACAGGATGTGCTCATCAGTGGGCTCAGACCCACCAAACACAAGAGCTCCAGGCCAGATTAGAGCAGAGCACATCAGGCCAGTTAGTGGCTACAACCACCTGCCAGTGTGGACTTGACTAGTGTTGCACTAAGTCCCTACTGAGACTGGGCTTTGCCACAAGCTGGCTTGGCTGGGTCTATATCCTCTGCCTAATGCTTGCTGCCATCCTCCCCTGGAGGTTAGGCTCCTCCCAGGCTAGAGTTATTTACATCATTACTTAAATTATTTCAGAGGCAGAAAAACTAAATTAAAACATTTCTCCTCTTTTTCTCCAATCTAGTTTTCAGAGATAAACCATTTTATGTAATAGGTGGGTATAAATCCTTCCAGATAGTCTTCTATACTTATAGTATATATAAACATGTACAAAGTTGTGTATAGTTTTATAAAGCAAAAAATGGAATCATGCCATATATATAGTGAAAGATTTTTTAAAAAATTTAATTTATCATGGGCATCTTTCCAAGTCAGCACATAGATTTACCTTGATTTTAGTAATGTATTTTCCCATTATATGGATCTATTTTAATTTATGTAAGCATTTTTCTTCGAGGGACATTTAGGTTGCTCCTCTGTGTTTATTAGTGTTACTGACAATGCTGCAGTGAATAGCCTGAACCGTTTAGCCTAGACCAGAGACTGGTTCATATGTAACCAGACTAACTGCTTGAGGACATTACACAGTCGTCAGCCCTGATTCTAGAGCATCTGCTCTAGATTTCTCTGACTCTGCCCATCCGTGGATTAGGTTTTCTCACGTTAAAACTGCCTGAAGCAAGGTAAGGCCAAGAAGTGAAATAAAAATAGTTGAATTAGTTTTGTGTAGTGTTTCCATTGTTCTGGTAAGAATGAAATACTTATGTATGTATGAATTATGAATTGTGTACTTTGGGTGATTTTTACATAAGTGTTCTTATATTTGCCTTTAAAACTGACATTGTGCTATATCAACAGTAAAATTCATGCTAATGATTTACAATTTTGTCTTTACTTAATACTAAATAGCAAATAAAAAATTACCTTGACAAGTCAAGAGACTGTGGAAAAAAGGAAAAAGCTTTATAGTTCAGTAACTTTAACGGTACCCTTTCCTGCTTTTTGAAAAAGGGCCCCTGCATTTTCATTTTGTACTGGGTCCTGGAAATTATGTAGTCTGCGTTGTGCCTCTGCCAATTCTTAAGCTGTGCACAGATGTCCACCATCCTTTCTCCTTGTTTGGCTGCTATGAAGTTGTACATGAAGGAGGATATGGCAGCCAGTTTGAAAACACCAGTTTCCCACAGTATTCATTTCAGATGAAAAATTTTAAAACGCCATCTGTTTACAAACAATTTGATAGCAGAGACCATCTTCTACTTGCAATATCTAATACACAAATGCCTTTTCTTACTGTCAAATTAATGTGTTTGATATGTTATACCCGCATTTCAGAAGGTAGAATTTAATATTTTAATCTAAATCAAATGTTGCTATGAATCTCTGAAAGAGGAAGGGTGAAATATTTTGCCTAAGGTAGTTTCTTCTTGTTTTATAGTTATTTATAGCAAGTATTAAATATGGCTTAAATGCCAGAAATAAGGAATCATGTCTACATTTAAAAATTCAATTTTCTATAACAACTCAGAAATAATATATTTTGTTGGAGATGAGTGTATAACATTAAATTAAAATTTCTGGAATGACTTTTGTTGTTTTAATTCAAATTGGCTAGTAAAACAGATTCCACTTTTCCTCAGTAAACATTTATAACCTTAGTGTCTTAAGACATTATGTTTCACAGCATTTGGCTTATAATAAAAATCTTTTGAATTGTCTAATTTGGTTGGCTTTTAGCAATTATTATTTTTTTTCTGTTTTTTAAAAAATTTTATATATCTATATATATTTTTAGGATACATTGATTCCATAAATGTTACACAGAAATTCCAGGAGTACCAATATGCCACCCCCCCCACCGCTCCCACAACCCCCCACATACACATCCCTCATCAGTGTGGCATGATGCCTGTGATAGATATACACATTTTGGGGCTTTGCCATCAAGCGTAGATCACAGTTCAGACTGTAGACGACCCTTTAGCAATTATTGACAAAATGTTGCACCCACTCCAGTCTAGAATTACAGGCTATAGAGTAAAATAAACTAAACTTTATATCATATAAATAATAATGATTTTATTAATGGAAAAAGAAAACTGACTAATGAGTATAAATGTCAGTGACTAATACTTTACTTAATTTCTTAGTTATGTGTTTTTTTTTTTCCTCCTCCTCCTTTTCGGCCTTCTATTATGGCACTCTGTCTATATTTTATTTGTAGTTTTAGAAAATAAATGGGAAGATATGTGCTTACTTGTTCATTTAGGCATTAATAAAAACATTTGTTGACCACTTGAATCTAATCTATTTTTGGAACAAGAAAAGGTAAAAATGAAATAAAAAAAGCAGATTGTTTCCAATGCCAGTTAGTCAATTAATCATTCAACAATTATATTAAACTCTTTATGTGCCAGGCACTGTTTAAAGCATTGGGAATTCAGGATTTCTGCTTCCAAGGAGCTTTCTTTTTAGTGGGGGAGATCTATAATACACATGTACGTGTGTTTTAGCTAAGTGGTCAGGGAGAGTTGAAAGTCATTGAGTTGAGAAATGTCATGAAGAGTTGACATCTGAACTGTGTACTAAATGGTCAAGATGGGGTGCTTTTATAGATATACAGCAGTGTTTAAGCCATAGGTTCTTCTCTTAGGAGCTGACAGTTCCAAAGTGGAGACAGATAAGTCAATCAACATTTTCAACAGCAATTCTCCATCTTCCTTTCACAAACAAGCTTCTAGAGAAAGTCTCCCTTTTCTTTCCCACATCTCACCTTCCCTGGTATCTTGTGATAGGACACCAGGTATAAATAACTATAAAAAAAGTATTTTTGTCATTCTTGTTTCACCTAGTGTCTCAGTTGGAACTATTTTGGTGGAACATTCCTTTCTGCTTGAAACCCTTCCTTCTCTTAGATCTATCTCTTCAGCTGTCTGCTTCTTGCTGCCAGCTTTTTCTCAGGGTCCATTTTAGCTCCTGATTCTCTTTATATGTATGAACATTTATGTTTTCATGTCTCAGTCTAGACTTCTGGTTCAAAACCTTTACTGGTAGTGAATTTTTTAGAATATGATGAATGATGTAGCTCCTCTCCAAGAAAAAATGAACATGCTGATAAAAGCTTACAAAATTTTTAGGGGATTAAAGGAACCTAAGAAGACTAATCATGGAATCTATAGGGATGCATGAATCCCAGTTTGAGAACCTCCTCTAACCTGCTCTTGCTGGTCAATTTCAACCACACCTGTGGCTTTAGCTATGCCAATAACCCCTAAATCTGTGTCTACAGGTCAGCTTCAACTCTGTATATCCACCGACCTTCAGACATTCCTACTGCACGTCCCAAGGACACCTTGATTCTGTACGCCCAACTTGGAACGCACTGCTCTCTCAATTGTCACCATTTCTTCCTTCTCCTTTCACCTGTGCCTACTCCTGCAAACTCTGTCTAGGTGACTAGCATCACCATTTACTGAGCTGTGCAGTCCAGAGTCCTGGGTGTCAACTGGTATTTCTTTCTTCCTCTCCTTGTACATTCCAAACCAACCATCCTGTCCTATTCCAAGAAGCTGCCACTTCTATCATCTTTACCTCATTCCCAGTGCCACAGCTGCTCAGTCATCCTGTTCCCATTGCCTTTATTGGTGCCTTTTAATGTCATTCTTGGATTTCTCAGAATGAATGTGGAAGATAAATCTTGAAGAAAATGGTAAATTCTTGGAACAGCCCTTCAGAGGATGGATGAGTTTGCTGACTTGGGATTGCTGAGTGGCACTGGGGACCCTGTCAGTTTTTAAGAAGAACCACCTCCCCTTTCCTGACTGAAATTCCTCATGATAAAACCAGGGTTAAAAAAGCTTTAACCACATAATATTTTTTCCCCTAACCTAAAGACCATTATTAAGATTCTCATTGTCTTTTCCTTGACCAGTTAGATAGGTTCACTTCCATTAATTTCCACACATTTTCATTTGTATTACAATCTTTTGAGTACTTTCAATATTTTCCTCATACATTTTAATATTTAATTCAGAACTGGATATTGTATCCTGGTGATTTAATGAATTCAACAATTATATATTCTGTCTTCAAAAAATTGGAGAATTTGTGGGAAAAGGAGCTAGAGAATGCTGATTATATTTAAACACAACACAATTAGGAAAAACAATTTAGGGCAATAAAATACACTATAATAAAATGCTGATTTATATATATATATATTCAAGTATCAGCATGTCTGACATTGTGATGGTTAGAAAGAAGTGTGGACAATTATTAACTATTGATTGAGTATTGGCTAGATACAGATCAGTGATTTCTGGAGTTTCAGGGATGTCATAATGGAAATTATTATGACAGCTGAAAGAATGACTGTCTGAAGTGACTCATTTTCATAATGATTTTTCTAGTTTTAGTTTTCAGATGTGCTCTGAGGAACCCTGTGGAGCAGGGAGACACAGAAAGAATGAAGCCTGGGCATTGGGCTCCCACCTCTTCCTTCAACAGGAATAATTGTGGTTTCATTAATTTATTTCCTTCTCTGTAACACTGCATTAAAATACTGAGTTCCTGGAGAAAAATATAAGGAAAATCGCTGCTATGAATGATGAATAAGATTATAAAGAATGTCTTTTGATTATTAGGGTTCTTCTCTCAAAGTGAAAAATTTAAAATTTCATTTTAGACAGCATTATTTACCTTTATTATACGACAGTATGATATGTCTATGTTGAGAGTTCTAAGACTTAAAGTTTTTACCAGTTAGGTCTCAACTGAAAAATTCCCTTCATTTTCCCTAGCTGTAATTTTGAAGAACCATAGATTTTAGCAGGAAACAAAATTCTAGAAAGTATCTGGGCCAGCCTTCTGACTTTGGCAGGTAAGTTATACTTATTTTCATTTTATTGATGTTACATCTGATGCTTAAAAAAGTGACTTGCTCAAGATGTGTTATAGGAGTGAGAGCCAATAAAAATTAGATCTTTCATGTATATTTGTATGTACTTTGCATTAAATATGCTTGAGTGTTCACTACTTGAACATTTGGTTGGTTAATACTCAGCAAATATGAACATATCAGTGGATTGAATTTCTACAATTTCAACACAGGAGCAATTTATTACCCAATGGCTAGCTGCCATCAATATATTTAAACTCTTCAATTAATATTTTCCTCTCCTTTTTACTTTAATAGAAGCTGGCTATCACTTGTGGTTACTGCTTTCCCTGCAGCTTCCTAAATGAAATCTGCACATTCTCCCACTTCAGGAAGGCATTTGAAGCCATCTTGCATCTTTCTTTTTTCTAGTGCCACATTCTGACCATGATTACTCCTGAATAAGTCATATCTATGCCCTGCTGAGGCTTATCCTATTCAGCTACCTCTCTCTTTGTCCCTCTCTGTGCTGTCATTTCCCAACCTCCATCTCTACCAGGTATTTCCTCTCATTCAATGACCACTAAAAAACTGGTTAATTGTCTTCCTCTCTATCATAAGTCTTGTCATTGTCCTGGTGACTTCTAGTTCACACCAACAATCCACTCACTTCCTAGAAGTTTCTTGACTTCTTCACCTCCATTTATTTTCCTCTGCACTTCATTTTAACCACTTGTCTGTAGATATATCTGAGACATCACAAAGAATTGTTCCATATCTGACTAAAAGCAAGCATCCACTTTGGATCAAAGCACAAATCCTTCTAGATGTTTTATTGACACATTCCCACCCTATACTCTTTAACCTTATAGAGAGTTTGTGACTGAGACTGCCAGCTATGTGACATATATTCATATTCCCCTTCCATAATATAAAGATTTTTGCTAGGAAGAGACTGCCAAGTCAAATATTATGTTTCTTATCCTCTCTTGCATTTAGGTGGGGCACTGTGACTAATTATTGCCAACAGACCCTGAGTGTAAGTGATGTGTGACAGTTCCAGGTCCAGGTGATTAAGAAGCAATTGTGAGTTCTGGGAAGATGGCATTGGTGTAGACAGGAAGGGCTCAAAATCCAGTACACAAAAATGTAAAATTCAAAATGTCCAACATGCAATAAAAAATAACAAAGCATGCAACAAGACAGGAAATTATGACACTTTACCAGGAGAAAAATCAATGAATAGAGAGACCCAGAAATAATGAAACCAATAGTGAAGATAGAAAAAAAATAATACAAAATATACAATAAAAAAAAAGAAAGCAAGAAAATAGGGGGGAAACAACAACAACAACAACAACAACAACAACAACAAAACCAAATAGGACAAAGACAAAACAAAAAGCAACAATTTAGTTTAGAACTTTGGGAAAATGGCTTCAGAATAGGCAGGCAGGGCTCAAATCTCTCACACAAACAAAGGAGAAAGGAGGGGCCTGCTTTGAGGGCCAGCAGACCAGGACAGTGCTGTGCAACTCCCAGGAGGGTGAGGGACGGAAAGACGAAGAACCTGAAACAAAAAATGTGAGTTACTAAACACCTGCAGCAACCCATCTCCTACCCTCAAGACATTAAGCTTGGTCAAAACCCCTGGCTCACTGAAACTGACTGAGAGGGGAACAGACATCTTCTTCTCTGTCAGCTCTTACAACAGAAGATGGTGAGTCAGAGGGCTTCCCTTCAGAGAATTCAGCCAGCAGAGCCTTCTTTGAATCTTGGCTCTGGCCAGAACAGAAACTTGGGAAAGCAGAGGTTGAAAGAAACATCTCCATGGAAAGGTTCACGATGAGCACCAAAAAACACCTGAGGTAGTGATACTAATATTGGGCAAAATAGATTTTAAATGCAAAACTATTATAAGGGATGAAGAAGATCATTATACATTAATAAAAAGGGCAATTCACCAAGAAAAAATAACTATAATACATACTTATGCACCTAACCTGGGCACTCCAAGATGCATGAGGCACACACTGGGAAAATTGAAGGGAGAAGTGGATGTCTCTACACCACTCTCAGCATTGGGTAGAACATCTGGAGAGATAATAAAAAAGAAACAGAGAACTTGAATAATATGATAAATGATCTAGCTCTAACAGGATGTATAGAGTATTACACCCCCAAACAGCAGGATATACATTCTTTTCAAGTGCTCATGGATCCTTCTGCAGTATGGACCATATATTGGGTCACAAGACAGGTCTCAATAAATTTAAAAACAATTAAATTTTACAAAAAACTTTCTCTGATCATAACAGAAAAAAGCTGGGAACTAATGGAGAGAAAAGGGGAAAATGCATAAATATTAATATATTGAGATTCAAAAACACACTCTTAAATAATCAATGAGTCAAAGAAGAAATTGCAAGAGAATTCAGTAAACATCTTAAAATGAATGAAAGTGAGAACACAACATGTTAAAACCTGTAGGACACTGCAAAGGCGGTGCTGAGGGAGAAATTTATGGGCCTCAATTAAAAAAGAAGAAAGAGCTAAAATTGAATATCTGACTGAACACCTGGAGGAACTAGAAAAAGAACAGTAAGCTAATCCCAAATCACTGAAGGAAAGAAATAGTAAAGATCAGAGTAGAAATAAATGAAAATGAGAAAAACAAAGCAATAGAGATATTCAACAAAACCAAAAATTGGTTCTTTGAGAAGATCAACACAATCGACAAACCCTTAGGTAGACTGACAAAGGGAAAAAGAGAGAAGACACAAATAAATAAAATCAGAAATGAGCAGGGGGACATTACCACTGACCCCACAGAAATAAGAGCATTCAAATGAGGATACTATGAACAACTGTATGACATAAAAACTAGACAATGTAGATGAGAAGGGAAAATTCCTAGAAATACACAAACAACCTACACTGACGTTAGAAGAAATAGAAGACCTCAAGAAAACTATCACAAGCAAAGAGATTGAAAGAGTTGTTAAAAACCTCCCAAAGATGAAAAGCTTGGGACCAGATGGCTTTACAGGTGAATTTTACCATTGAAAGGTGATCTAATACCAATCTTGCTCAAGCTTTTCCAAAACATTGAACAGGAAGAATGCTACCAAACTCATTCTATTAAGCCAACATCACCCTAATACCAAAGCCAGAAAAGGATATTATGAAAAAAGAACAGTACAGACCATTATCTCTAATGAATATATATGCAATACTCCTCAACAAAATACTTGCAAACTGAATACAGGGCCACATTAAAAGAATTATATTTCACTATCAAGTGGATTTTTCCCCAAGTATGCAAGGGTGGTTCAACACAAGAAAATCAATTAGTGCAATAAACACATTAATAAATTGGTCCTCAAATTGATATGGAAAAGGTGTTTGACAAGATACAGAAAACCTTTCTTTTTTTAAAAACCAATTTTATTGATACATATTAATAAAACATACAATTCCTCCAAGGTTTACAATCAATGGTACTTGCCACAATCACATAGCTGTGCATTCATCACTTCAATCATTATTAGAGCATTTTCATTATTTCAATATTAATAATAGTAAAAAAACAGACAGAAACAAACAAGAAAATTCCTCACCTCTTAATCTTTCTCAGCTTCCCCCACTGTACACAGCTGCTGTTTCTGACTATTCTATCCAAAGTATATAATCAATGGCTTTTAGTATAATCACAATGTTGTACATTCATTGTATTAGTCAGGGTTCTCTCGGGAAACAGAATCAACAGGAGATATCTGTTAATAATATAAGATTTTATAAGAGTCTCTCATGTGACCATGGGGATGCACAAGTCCAGGTTCCACAGGCAGACTGCAAGTCAGGGACTCCAATGAAAGGTCCTTGATGAGTTTCTGGGAGAAGTTGGCTATCCAAAGACGAACTGGAAAATTCTCTCTGAATGTTGAAATCACTTCCCCTTTTAAGGCAGTCAACTGATTGGATAAAAGCATCATCCATTCTTGATCCAATTTCCCTGATTGATGCAGATGTAATCAGCCATCCATGCAGTAAACTCACTGGTGATTGAAGTCCATAAATGCTCTTGTATTACAATTAGCCCAGTGCTTGCTGGACCTAATACCTGGACACAATTACCTGGCCGAGTTGACACATTAGCCTAAC
>PVKH010011130.1:0-17901 GCA_004027955.1 Chaetophractus vellerosus | reverse complement strand
CAAAGACCCAGTACAGAGAGTTCTACATCGCCCCAGTCAGGAGTGGAGTTCCCCTAGCTGAGGACCAAGAAAGCGGTCGCCATTGTTCAGAGGGCATAAAAGAAGGAACAGGCCTGAGTTATCAAACAGCTCCCCAAATTCCTGACTCCCAAAGCAGACGCTTGACAGATGAGGGTACCTTAGGGGAGACGGCAGAAGCGGGGCGGCCAGGCACTGTGGTTGAGCTACAGCTGTCCCTTTCTCAGGAGAGACACAAGGACATTAGTGTCCCTGTGGTGGCTCTCTTGGGAGCTGGAAAATCTAAATCTCTCACGCCAGACTCCAACTTACAACACGACGGGCTTGTCCACATAAATTCAGTCCCCACTAATGAGATAGGGGACCCTTCTCTGAGATCTAGCAAGATCATCCAGATCTCCAGTGGCAAAGAGTTGAGAGTGATCCAGGGAAGGGCAGCAGGAGACACGGGACTGCCCCAAGTGGAAGTGATCCTGGACTGCTCTGACAGGCAGAAGACGGAAGGGTGCAGGCTACAGGCAGGAAAGGGGTGTGTGGCTTCTCCAGTGGAAGGAGGGCAGTCAGAAGCACCTCCTTCTCTGGTATCCTTTGCAGTCTCATCAGAAGGCACAGAGCAGGGAGAAGAGCCACGCTTGGAAAGGGATCCCAGCAGACCTCACAAGCACAGAGCGAGGCACGCAAGTAAGTCCTGTCCCGGGTCAGGGTTGTCAGAAGGAGCTTAGTGGTTTAGGGCATTTTGCTGCTGCTTTGCCTGCATGTTTGTTTGTTTGTTTTTTCTTTTCAAGATTTTTCTTATATCTCTCATTGCCTTTTTATTTTCTTTCTAAATTTTAATGACTGCAAAAAACAACAAACTTGAAATGGTGGGGGAATACCAATTTCTGAATTGGAAGCAATAAGTCTGAACTTTATTGTAGATTTAAATGTTTTTGATTTAAATGCTTTACCCTCAAAGGTATAGGAGCTGTTAAAATGGCATTGTCAATATGACTCTTTGATTTGTTTTAGAATTCTATAATGTTTCATTTTAATTAGCATAAGAGATTTTTTTGAGGTCACGTGGACTCTGAGTTTAAATGTCAAAAACCTGCTGCTGAAAGGTGTCTTTAAACTACAGGCTCCACCACTGACATTAAAAGCAGATTCTAGTTTTGAAAAAAAAATCATTGTGCAGCTTGATGATGCTTGCAGAAGTGAGTTTGACGGACAAGGACATGTGCAATACTGAGCAGTTACATGATCCCCCCGTTCTGTAAGTCTTCACTCGACTGCACAGTGTTTCATCTACCTTCTAGACACAGAAACCAGTCTCCAGATCCATGTGGAAGCCTACAAATGTTCCCAAACATAAAATATATTTACATACGGGGCTTTTTATGGTATTGTGTCTTGCCCAAGGGAAATAGGACAGAAAGGAGAATGAAGATAAGAATTGCCATTAAGTTTTGTGATTCTTTTTCTTTCATATATATATATATATATATATATATATATATTTTTTTTTTTTTTTTAACTAATGTAGGACTTTCATTTAGGCTGACTGGCAAAGGCACTTGAATGTTGAGTGATACACAACAGCGATGAACTCAGGTTATTCAAAGTAGTGTATTAATTCCTTTAATCTATTGTTATTTCTTTCAAAGCATATTTTTAGCATAAACATTTGTAGCTTTATTGGCAAGTGCTATTAGTCATTTCTTATACTTTAAGCATCTGTAAGCATCACATTTATAGCATATTAAACAAGAATTTTTAAAGCAGCGTTCACATACTTTACATGTTGGCAGTGAAGTTACCAACAACTGTGCAACTGTGACTGTCATTTTAATAATAAATTGTATAACACTAGTCAAAAAAAGAATTACATTTAGTAATGACCACACTTTTTACTTTTTTCTCTACACAAAATTTGGTCATCTGTGAATATCTGCAACTCTGTCATAAAATTTTCTCCGATTATATTTTAGTTTAAAAATTAGCCATTAAGCCTGCCATTCTTTGCCAGTGGTAGAAAGAGTTCATTCTCAATCTTAAAATGTTCAAATTTTTTTTCTGAAATTGCTTTTTAGCTCTTTTGAGAAATTTAAAGCTATTTGTGAATCATTTTTATTTTAATTATCATCGAAACATGTTGATAATTAACTGATGCTATGAATTAATTTGCCACCAATTCATTTTTGATCACCATAATTATAAAGTAAAAATTTTACATATGAATTTGTGTTATTTTTAAAACTGTTGAACTCTACTTTTAAATTACTTAATAATTTCTGTATCAGTTTTTAAAGTTAGTTAAAAGGGTTGCTATTCATATACTTTTAAAATTTAACCAAGAGTTATGCTTACTCTTGCTGCAATTAAGTTAGTATCATATTTCCCAAATAGCAATACATTTACAAACAAATTTGTCTAGACAACTTTGTAGCTAAAGTTTCTTATATGTGTTAACAATAATCTAGTATTCTGAATTATTAATAATTTTTGATTCAGTATCTTAAAATATTATTAATTCAGTGCTTTGAATTTATATTAATTCAGTAGATGTGAATGTACCTAAATATCTAGATTCATTATGTTATTGACACATTTAAGTAAATAAAATTTTCTTGAAATCTCTCCCTTTTTAATATGCTTGAAAATAGTTTTATATTGACATATTATTATTTCAATATAGAACTACAAGGTATGTCTTGGTTTTCAAAAAATATGTTTTGAATTATTTGCTCTTTAATTTTAACTATTATTTAATTTATAATAATTTACAATTATTTATAATTATTAATTGGTATTTTCTAGCCAATTTTTTTGTTAAAGTGTAAGGATTCATAAGGAAGCAAATAAATGAAACCTGTCTTCTAATATGTATATATAAAATGTATTTACATGAACAAATGAAACAGGGCATTATTTGTTCTGATATATATTATTGCATATTATTATAAAAATTTATATTTCAAAAAGAAATAAAGAGAAATGAGTTTGGTCCTTTCAAAATTCAATGCCCAATTGTAAGAATGTTTTTAACGTATTCATTTTTCCCCAAGATAGAAGAAAAGAATTATAGCAAGGAAGAAATATACCTAATTAAGAAGTTCTGGGTTGCTATAGAGTCTTCTTTGAACTCATCAACTCAATATATATATATTTATTTTGTATCTTCTCTAGGGCTCAGGAGGAGTGAAAGCCTGTCAGAAAAGCAGGTGAAAGAAGCAAAATCTAAATGCAAAAGCATTGCCCTCCTTCTCACAGATGCCCCCAACCCCAACTCCAAGGGGGTGTTGATGTTTAAGAAGCGTCGTAGGAGGGCCAGAAAATACACCCTAGTCAGCTACGGTACTGGAGAGCTTGAGCGAGAGGCAGACGAGGAGGAAGAAGGCGACAAAGAGGTTACATGTGAAGTAGCATTTCTGGGAACGAGCGAATCAGAGGTGGATGAAGAGTTATTGTCTGACACTGAAGTCAACACACAAGTTGTGAACTTTGACTGGGATTCTGGACTTGTGGACATTGAAAAAAAACTCCAAAGAGGGGACAAGATGGAGATGCTGCCAGACACCACAGGCAAGGGAGCCCTCATGTTTGCCAAGAGGAGGGAGAGGATGGATCAGATCACAGCCCAAAAAGAGGAGGAGAGGATGAGTGGAATGCCAGTCAAAGAGCCAGATGCCATCCAGGCAGATGGCCTGAGAACCATGACTTCTTACCAAAGGAAAGAAGAAGCATCAATGAAAATGCAGAGCTCTGTGAACAAAAGCTACATCCAGGTGAGTCATGGTGTTGGCCACGTGCCCCAACAGAATGGCCTCAGTGGGGCGTCTGAGACAGCAGAGGTCCAAAGGGTGATCTCTATGAACAGAACAGCAAAACCCTTCCCTGGGTCCGTGAACCAGCCAGCTACTCCCTTCTCCCCAACCAGAAACATGACAAGTCCCATCGCTGACTTTCCTGCGCCTCCACCTTATTCTGCTGTCACTCCTCCACCTGACACTTTCTCCAGAGGGGTGTCAAGTCCAATAGCTGGCCCAGCACAGCCCCCTCCGTGGCCCCAGCCTGCCCCATGGTCCCAACCAGCCTTTTATGATTCATCTGAGCGAATAGCGTCCCGGGACGAGAGGATTGCAGTGCCAGCAAAAAGAACGGGAATATTGCAGGAAGCCAAAAGGAGGAGCACGTCAAAACCCATGTTCACCTTTAAAGAGCCCAAAGTAAGCCCCAATCCTGAACTCTTGTCACTTCTTCAAACTTCAGAAGGCAAACGGGGCACTGGAGCTGGAGGCGATTCCGGACCCGAAGAAGACTACCTCAGCTTAGGAGCAGAGGCTTGTAATTTCATGCAAGGCTCCTCTGCTAAACAAAAGACCCCACCTCCTGTTGCTCCAAAACCTGCTGCCAAGTCCTCATCCTCCCAACCAGTAACTCCAGTTTCTCCAGTCTGGTCGCCAGGAGTGGCTCCAACCCAACCTCCTGCCTTCCCCACATCACCCCCATCCCAGGGCACTGTTGTCTCCTCCATCAAAATAGCTCAGCCTTCTTTTGCTCCCGCCCGGCCTGCAAGTGCTCTGCATCTGGCTGGTCCCTTCAAAGGACCACAAGCAGCAGTAGCCAGTCAGAATTACACACCCAAGCCGGCAGCTCCCACACCCGCAATAAACGCTGCCCATGCTGGCGCAGTGGGACCATCCAATGAGCTTCCAGGAATGAGTGGGAAAGGAGCCCAGCTCTTTGCTAAAAGGCAGTCAAGAATGGAGAAGTATGTGGTAGATTCAGACACGGTGCAGGCCCACGCTGCTCGAGCTCAGTCTCCGTCTCCATCTCTACCGGCCGGTTGGAAGTACTCCTCCAACGTGCGAGCACCTCCTCCCGTGGCCTACAATCCTATCCACTCTCCCTCTTACCCGCCAGCCGCTGTCAAGGCTCAGCCATCAGGCCCACAGGCCCCCAAAACAAACAAGAAAAAGGGCAAGAAACCCCTCAATGCTTTGGATGTCATGAAGCACCAACCGTATCAGCTCAATGCATCCTTGTTTACTTTTCAACCTCCAGATGCCAAGGATGGCCCCCCCCAGAAGTCAACAGTCAAGATCAATTCGGCACCGGCCTTGAAGCAAGCTCTTCCTCCCCGGCCAATGAATGCTGGCTCACCCACTAGTGTGCAGGCTTCGTCGGTGTACTCAGTACCAGCCTACACCTCTCAGCCTTCCTTCTTTGCAGAGGCCACCTCACCAGTCAGTGCATCCCCAGTGCCTTCAGGCATTCCCACCTCTCCAAAGCAAGAATCATCTTATTTTGTGGCACCAAGGCCGAAGTTCTCAGCCAAGAAGAGTGGTGTCACAGTTCAGGTGTGGAAACCATCTGTTGTGGAAGAGTAATATTGTAGCTGAAGCTGAGTGCCCACTTTCCTTGAAATGAATTGTTTGCAGTGTTACTTGACTCCTCAAGAATGCCTAGCAAGTCCTCAACTTACTTAATTTCAGATATGTCACCTCCCAATCTGGGTCCAAGGAGCATAATACTTTCAATGAGTCAAAAATCTAACTCAGATAGATTTAAAAAATACTTATCTTCTTTGCACACTTAAAAATTTCAGAAGCACACCACAATAGATATGTGCCATTATATTAAGTAAGCAGGATTCTTAGGATTTATGCTTTAGCCACAAGAAAGACAGTGATCAGTGTTATCAAACATTAGGACACAGCCTTTTCATCACTTAACAGCTGTGCTCCTATGGTAGAAAGGTTCAAATGTAGTGAAAATATAACATGTACTGACTGAGATTTCTTTTATAAGTAGTGCTTTGTCTCTAATACTAGTGTTAAGGAAATAAGAAATTTATTGAGGACAGGGATCAGTGCTGGTCTGTCAACCTCAGCCCCGTGTTTGAAAGTACCCTAAGGAGAGTCAAAATGTACACAGATTCATAAAAGGTGGGTAAGGAGGAGGATATTAACAACTACTGAGCACTTATTATATGTTAGGTTCATTGCCAGGCGTTTTACATATATTGACTCATTTCAGAAGACTTATATAAAGTAAGTGAGATATGGAAAGAAAGATAATTCTTCTTAGAGGTTGATTCCCATACTCCTTCCCCCCTTAATTAGGAACTAAGTGAGTCCTTCTCCTATTGTTCATGCTAGCATACAATAGTTTGCCTCAGCTGAAGCAACTGGCTGAGTACAGATCACTGAAGTAACGTGCCAAAAGGTGAACAGGATGCATATAAAGGTCTACATGGCTATTGCTTCACCTTGGAAAGCTACAAGGCCCAAAGGGTTACTGACTGCAGGGGCTGATTGTGAAGCACAAGGAACCCCATGTGCATGGAGGCTGTAGGCGGAGAACACACAGTTGTTATAGCATCATTTCTGAGTGACCTCACAGATTTTTCTTGTGTTTGTTTTGCTTTGGACTACCGTTTCTCCCACTGTTCCTTTCTATTCTATTCTCACACCTTCACTTTATTATTTATTTGATGGACCAGGAGGATTCAGGCAAGGTTACCTTGTACATTTGAACAGGTCATGCATCATGCCATCGTCCAGCTGGCTGTGAAGTTAGTAATGTCACTGACGGTAAACCTGAAGACCTTTCTCATAGCTATTTTAAGTCTGAGTCTGACCAGCCATGGAAAATATGCAACATGAATTAATGTAGAGAACTACAAAGAATTCATGACAGCTCCAAGGAAAACCGTCTACTCTATACAGAAAATATATTTAGAGACCTATCTTAAAAACTTGCCTGGTTAGATGGTACGTGGTACCATTTTAATTCTCTGAAAATATCTGTATTCCTGTTCTTTTTCTGCTGTCACTGTCAATCTGCTATGTTTTTCACCATCCTATTAAAATAATACTATCTTCTTTATCTGTTCAATGTATGTATTTGTAAAAAATCTTCCCTGTATGAGCTGTTCTGACCTAGGTCATTTGTCTGATATTTCTTTTATATCCCTTCCCGTAACATCTGAATTTCCTTTTTGTGAGCAAATACCATTTCTCCATACATTGCTAAAGTGCAAACCTCAGATATTTCTAAAAGATAACATACCAAGAGGACAATTAAGTCAGCTACAGTACAACTGGGGGCTGATTCTTCTGCTCTTTCTCTGGGAAAACCTCCCATTGCTTTTGGTGGCAATTTACCTTACCTAAAATTACCACTACAAGCTATAGCTCAATCTCTTATTTGCCTTTTTGGGAAATCAATTAAGAAGATTAATATGGAGAAAATGAAAAAATAATCTAACCTTTAGATAACAGTATTGTTTGTATTGCTTTTTCCCTGCACAGGAAGTCTATTGAAAGCTATGCACTTTGCCTTCTTCTCTAATAGAACAACCAAAATAAATAAGTAAATAAATAAATAAAGATTCTTAAGGAGAAAACAGGAAAGGAAATCATTTTTGTAACTTTGCATTCCCAACACAGAATTGAAAGAACAGCATGAATTAGAAGAAAGATAATGGGAAACATAGGTAGTCAATTTGAGATCATCAGTTCAAATGTAGACTAGGACAGTCATGACCCAGAAGTATTCCCAGTTGTCCAGTGGTTTGTGGTATGCAGGAATGAGAAGTGTTTTCCGTCCATTTCCTGTGGGACAGGTGGCAATCTTAGCAGAGACACTATTTGTAGTTGATGACTAAAGACACAATTAAGATGGCTATGTCTTCCCGTCATCCTGGACTGTTTGGGACTCCCCAAAAGTTTCTAAGAGACATGCCAGGCATGCAGTCCACACATGCACAACTTAGACCGGGAACTGGTTACATAGGTCTCAGTTTGGATCATACAATCCCACTTGATAGACTAGGGGTGGGAATCCAGGCAGTGGGAGAGAGTGAGAGACTAGCCCAGCTCCCTGGAGTAATAGGCAAGTCCTTTGCCTCTTCTTCCCACCAGGGAGCCCCCTGGGTACTTGCATGCAGATTAAACTATAAGTACCACCTTTTGCATTGGGGCTATGGAAATGATGTCAGTATGGCAGGTGGGAGGATTAGAACTCATGACCTCAGTTTCCCTCCCACTGGCACCCTTTGCAGTGTGGGTGGTGTTGGCTTTGGGCTCTTGAGGGGGTTGATGAGGCAATCTTTGTTTAGTTTTTAGCACCTTGCCTCTTCCCTTGTCCTTTGTTAGCTTAATTTCTAGGCAGAGCACCTTTGAAATCAAGTTTTCATTATCACCATAATAACAATTATCATTAACTGATTGCCTACCTTATGGTAGGCGCCTTATGTACATTATCCTAAACAATCCACGGCATGGTTTGTAGGCACTGTGATGTAAACTAAAATATAATCACAGTCACTGACTTATTGCAGGACCTTACGAAAATCTCTCTTTCTACTAGTTTCCCTTTAAAGAGGTCTCAAACCTCTCTTCCTGACAGGGATTTTGTGCTGTAGTGAATCTGCACAGCACTTGAGAGTCTAGGAAGAAAGATGCCATATAAATATAATTACAGCATTTATCATCCCTCTCAGTCTTACAGGAGGGCATATTGGATCACAGAATTGGCAAGATTGGGAATCTGAGTGTTGCTGCTTTAATCTTAGAATGCTTACAATTTCATTTCTAATATTTCAAAAATAAACATTTTGTTTGGAGAGAGGAAAAAAACACATTGATTTTGCTTTTGGATCATTTATTGTTAGTATAAGATAAATATTTAGCAATACGTTTTATGAGACACCTTTTGGTGATCATTCTAGAGTCTGAAAAATTTTATATTTCAAAATGCATCTAATATGACTATTAATGGCAACATGTATCAAGCTTTTGGATTAACTATCTCCTTTAACCTTCACAAGAAGCAACTCATTTTAACCATAGGAAAATAATTCAAGTGACAGTTCTTCAAAGTAAGCCAGGGTTATTTATCTATTCTATACAGTGCTGACTTCTTCAAGATATGGGCATCGTAGGACAATTGAGTATTATCACATAGCCTAAATTCTAGCCTGACAGCAAGAGTCACAACTGAGGTGTAAAAAAGCAAGCGGTCTATATTTAAAGGGGGTGGACTAACATATTTGGGTGCATTTTCGTATTTGCAGTTTCGAGGTTAAAGAACTTAGAAGGTCATTTTGCTGTTGAAAGGCATGTCAAACACTCCGACTATGTGGCACTTTCAAAGTAAAGTCTCTTGAGAGCCCGAGAAGACACATGGTTACTAGTGTCTGAGCTTGGATTTAATCTTTCAAATAAAAGCCCCTTTCAGAGTATAATTTCACCCAGCTATAAATAAGAGCACCTGCAGAAACTCACATTCTAAGGGAGTGTCCCTGTAGTCAGTTGCTATTTCATGAGTCACCACCAGCCTGGCTGGAAAGGGTGCTTGAAATCAGGGTCATCAAAAAGTCATGATTGTTTTCTAAAAAGCTAAATGCTTCCAAGAGAAGAGATGGGGCTGTGCATTCCTTCTCTCCTATAATCAGGGTTGTTCAGTTTGCATTAAAAATCTTTATAAGTTCATGAGAAAAATATGTAAATTCAAGAACCATCATGATATTCCCAGAAACACTGACCCTTGTTTGGTCTCATGTCCCTGTATCACTGGACTCTGGGGGACACAAAGACTCATGTAACCCTCCAATGCTGCTGAGCTAGTCAACAAGTATTCTGGGGAAAAGAAGAATTGAATTCTTTTCTAGATTTCCCACTAGAGTTGGCCTAGTTCCATAAAGAAGGCTAATAAATTCCCACAGGACTCAAAGACCCAGCAAATTTGCTAAAAGAGGCCCTTCTATGTCTCTCCCTCTATGGTTCTAAAAAAGTACAAGAATTCCAGGTCCTTTTATGGAACATCTGTCCAATAACAACCAGTCCTCTGAAGGAGCCCCCAGTCAGAACTGTCCTTTACTTGATGTTATCAGGGATCGCCCAGTTTATTTTTTTAATTATCTGTTTCTATGGTATGTATAATTTGTATGCCAAAATACTCTTGGCATTTGGAAATCACAGAACTTACTATTCAGAGCAATCAAAGAGAAATTTAATTCAAAAACATCGCATCAAATCCTGTCAGACATCTCTGACACCTGGCTTTATCAAAAGTTTGCCAGCTAATAAAGTACACCTCAAGTTTAAGGGGAGAAAGTTAGGCTTCTACAGAGTCCTATAGTTTTAATGTTACTGTTATCAAGACATATAATTTTTAGATTGTTTGGTTCTAAATGTAAAGATCCTAATGTTTACTTCTGTTTACCTCATTCTTGACATGTTTATCTAAACTATGTGTGCTTTGCGACCGATTAAGTATTACTATAGCGGCTCTAATCAAAATATTACAAAGGACCTACTTTCCAGTCTACCCTCCTTCCTGTATCTGGTAATTAATGATAATAATACAATTCCAATATGCCATGGAGGAATCCTGCTTTCACAACTCCTACTTCTTGAGCTCCCTATTAACTATTAATGGTCTGTTCATGGGAAAAAAACAAAAACAAAAAACCCAAAGGATTGTAATTGGCCCTGAGTTGAAAAGAAATGCACATTCTCAGAACAAACTGAGAAACATTTTCTTTTTGGAAGTAAATAACCTAAAGCAAAGTGTTTTGTTTCATTTTTTTTTTTCTTCAGGAGACATTTAATAAATCAGGGAATCCCTGGTCCTTTTATTTGGTGGACTAATCTCATTTCAAGGATGAGTCAAGCATTACAGTCTAAGCCAGGATAACATGAGTGAGGATGGAAGCTGTGGCAGTCACTCAAACAACTTCATGGGTCCTAAGGAAAAGGCCGGTGGTGGTGAGGGCAGGTGTTGATATATTAAATTTCTGTTATGTGCCAGGCGGTGTGTTAAATACTTTACATAAGTCATAATAATAGCTAACATTAATTGAGCACAAACTGCAGCCCTGCATTATGCCAAGTACCTTTCATGGATTATATTTTTAATTTGTAGTCCTTAGGAGATAGATCCCATCGTTATCCCCATTTTATAGATTATAGATCATAGATGGGATTCTGAGGCACAAAAAGGTTGACCAATTTGCCCAAATCACACAATAGTAAGTAGTGAACCCTGGATACAGGCTGGAACCTGCACTCTTAACCAGTTTTGCTGTGGTCTCATTGACTCCTCAGAATTACCCTGTAAGGAAATTTATTGTTATTCCCACTTTACAGACAAGGTATTTGAAACCCAGAGAGGCTAAACAACTTACCCAAGAATCACTAAGCTTATAAATGGCATACTAGGGATAGACCTAGATAGTTGTCTGACATCTAAGCCCGTGCTCTTCTGATAGTACTACATGGTTCCCAGTCTCTTTAGACTCCAGAATCCCATCCCCTGCAATTTTTAATTGTGTATTCACCAATCTGACTCACCAAGAGCCCAGTCTGTTTATGCTTTATAGATGGCTTTGATCAAGTTGAGTGACATTAGGAGGGAACCCACTTAAGGAGATTGGTCATGAAATCAGACACTATGACAGTATGTTGGAAGTGAAAAACAGTCTCTGAAAAAGAAACATCATCTATTTTAAAAGTAAAATAATGTATTTGAAAGGGATTTTATGTGGCCAAAATTCTTGCATTTTTCTTATTTCAGGATGAATGGGTAATATTCATGGGCAATGGAAGTGGGGAGGAATATCATTTAAGAAAATAGAGCAAATCAGTCTCCGCATAAAAGGAAGTGCTTGCTTTGGCTTTATGCCATTTTAACTAAATATAAATTCAGGGAACTTTCTTATTAAGTAGTGAATCAGCATCCACCTTGACTTGCCACTGAACCAATAACAACTTGAGGCATTTCAAGAATAATTCTAAACAGAAAATTCTGTGGAAGTTACAAGTGTTCAGTATTTCTAACTATACTCTAAAAAGTAATCACTGGAATCTTAGAGTTTCTTGGTGAGGTTCTCCTGGTTGAGCTAGCTTTTATCCTGGATGTATATGAGGCAGAAAACCTTTCCTACCACAGATTTCTCGACAGTTATTTCTGTCAAAGAATTCCTAGAAAGGACATTTTTACACTTTTTTACATTAAAAAAAAAAACTTTTTTTTTTACATTTTTCCAATAGTTTTTTTTTTCTTCTTCAAACTATGTTCATTTTTTTTGGAAAACACCTCCTGAGGAAGTAGTGTAATAGATTTTAAACATGGATTTTAAACATTCCCATCACTAACTTCAAGGAGAGAAGGCATGGGCTTCTAGTTAATTGTAAAAACTTCTCATTATACTGGCAGAGCTTCACTGCCTTAAATGAAAAGTATAGAAATACCAATAAGGTGAAAATTATGGAAGGCTATGTGCTAGGTGCCATGCTAAGTATTTCACAAGCATTAAATCTTTATAAGTATTAAATATTAACAAGTTAATGCTTAAATAATATGTATTAAATCGCAAGCACACCATGAGGTAAGTGCACTTATCATACTGCTTTAATGATGAGGAAGCTGAGGTGAAGAAAAGTTAAGGAACTTGCCCATAGTGTTAGGGCCAAGCCTGGAGACCTAATAGTCAAGCTCTAATCACGAGGCAACCCTGCCTTTCTTGATCACAAGAAGACTTGGGTTATAGATGAAAGGAATTGTTCATCAGAGGTGACAAGCTTTATAGGTCTTAGGAATAATTCAAAAGCTAGTTTGAACCTTCTAAATCAAAGTAAGAAATATTGAAGACTCTTCTCAGAATTTGGTAGCTCCAGGTGTTAAACACTTGTCAACAGAGTACAAGAGGGGGGAAGCTGTAGCTTTTATTTCCATCAACCTCTTTGCTTATAACTCAATAAATGGTAGGGGAAAGGTCATCATTTTGTGGGTAGGGGAACACCCACAATCCACTACAGAGAATGCCTCAGACACCCACCACTTCCAGCCATCCAGCATCATAGGTTATTAGAACTGTACTAATTTACAGCACATAAATTAAGGAAAAAGAGTGTGGTAGTGAGAAAGCCCTCAAATTTTGGGAACAATAAGACAAAAAAAAGATGCTCCCAATAATTTTTAAATTTAAAAGTCATGATTTGATTTAGGGAAAGCAATAGGTAACCATTTCTTAAATGAAATTCACCTAAAATTAGGTGAGAAAAAGCATGTACGCGCCCAGCGCACGCAGACATTCCTTGTAGTGGTCAGGAGCGCAGACTCTGGGGCCAGATTGCTAGTCTCTGAATCACAGCTCTGCCTCTTGCTGGAAGACTTTAGGCAAATTATTCAGCCTCTCTGTGCCTCTACACTCAGCTGTTAAGTAGAGCAATAAAGTGACTACCTCATGGGTTGTTGAGAAGGTTAAAAGAATTGATATGTGTTATGTCTGTACAACAGTGCCTGGCACATAGAAAGCATTCAGTACATTTTAATGTCATTATAAAGGGCACTCAATAAGCAATAGTTACTATATAAAAACTTCCAAGGAGAAAAAACCAAAAACCCACACATGCACACAATTCTTTTATGTTCTCTGTTAATATGAATCCCAGTTTGAAGGGACCTACCAGAACTAAAATAGAAAAAGTAGAAGCAGTGTCTGTATAAATCTCATATTGACATGAGAAATCTGTTCCAGGAGTCTTTCACTGAGAAATTTTTGTTTCTTCTCTTTCTTCTCCTTAAGCTTTATATGTCTATATCCTCAGTATTCAGCATGTTCGCCAATTTTTTTTCCTGCTTTACCTTCATCTATTGTACTACCATTGTTGTAGTGGTATACAAAGATGAGACCAGGATCAAAAAGACTGGTAAAAGACAGAATTTAATATTAAAAACAAAAAACAAAAAACAATGGAACATCAGCCTTGAGACTCTACTACAAAAATACTGTGTTCAACTCAAAATACCAATATAAATAGAACAAGTGTGGGGCAGTTAGCAACATAAGGCGAATTCTTAAGGGGAAATACTTGTAAATCAAATATATTCTCAAAATAGGATAGTTGGTATCCTGAGTAAGATTCTGGTAGGATAGGTGAAGCTAAAGTAGGCCTATCACACTGAAAAGTGGAACAGTTGGCAACCCTATTCCCAAGACTACCCCAATTCAGACCGGCAACACTGGGGCTCTGACAGAACCTGGCTGACCTCTGAAAGGCGCAGCAGACAGCTGCTCTTATCCTTCCTCTCCAGCACTGTCCTGGGACAAAGGGTCAGCAACCTGGCCTTTGGAGAGTAATTGATCCCCTTGCCTGAGAAGCATGATCAGTTTCCAAAAACAGAAAGAAGGAAACCTCGGCCTTCTCAGAGCAAACTCCCCGCTCGCAGGGCAAGTGATGAAAAACAATTCTCAGAAGCTGAGCCACTGCTGTAGGGAGGAACCTAAATTCCAGCAGCCTTTCAAACCCAGGGAATTTTTGTGGGTTTTCTGGTACTTCTAGAATCTTTCCGAGTCAGAAGTGGAAGCCAGGACAGATCTTCAAGAGAAAAAAAATCAAAACAAGCTGAAATTCAGAAAATTGTATCTGAATCTAAAATAGTTTTTTTTTCAATTACAATTAAATTGATATGCACTAGTTTTCCTTTTGTGCCATTTGATTTACACTTTCCTTTTCAAAAAAAAAGACTAGATTTCATTCTTTCATTGCAAACCTTAATTCTTTTTTTTTTTTTTTTTTTTTAAGAGATGTTCACAAAACCAATCTCTAAGGCTAAGAATCAGTAAGAAATAGGCTGGCCTAATATAAATAAAATGTTAATTTAAGATAGTATACCAATCACAATTTTTCTTTTGTTATTTATTAATCATACTCAGAGTCTATTGATGGACTGGCCTTCTGGACTAGTTATTAATGCTTAGCAGATGCTGCCAATTAAAATTCTTCATCTAAGCTCAATATGGGCTAGTTAGATATTGAATGCAACATTATGAAATGTCACAATTCATTGTGGGTGGGATTATTGAAATAAAGAGCAAAGTAAAATACTTATATCACTTAGACCTTTGATTTTAACTTTACCCTTCACTTCACCAAGTAATTTGATTTCCTTTATAAACAGCACCTTAGTTTTAGCAAACAGCTGTCTTCATAGTGTTCTAACATACTGTCTTTCCAACTTTTGTACCCAGGGGAAAATTAAGATTCCCCAGGCCCCACCTCAGAAATTTTTTTAGTAAGTCTGGGTGGGGTCCAGGAATTTGTGTTTGTAATCACCCCCGGTGATTCTGATGCTAATGGACTGTGAACCACACTTTGGAAAACACTTTGCTAACACGGAAAACACTCAGGTCAGCTTTACTCTTTAAAAACCATAAATAGTTTTCCAGTTTATCCAGGCAGGGACAGCCAGCCTTGTAAACTGCACCTGCTTTCAAACGGTCCCAACGCCTTGTCTGAAGTATGAATAGGCACTAAAGCCCTGGCTATGCTGCCTGTATTTCAAAGATCCAGACGATGGCAGCAAATCCCCTTCCCGTCAGAAGATGCTTCCCAGGCAGTTCTTCAAAACTCATTGGATATAATTTGAACATTCTTTTTTTTTCCGTTTTACTTTTTTCTTGCTAGAAGAATAAAGGGCTCTTGAGAAGTGATTTTTATCTGACCCCCTGCTCCGAATCAAGACTGAGCATAAACATTTCTAGGAATGCAAAGATACAATTTTATCATCTACAGAAAGAATTGTATGACGTTCCTAGGCTATTTTCTTATCTCCAGGGAAAGGAATTATATAACTTCCCTTGGCAGTAGGGCTCTCGGGTGTCGTTATCTCTAATCAAGAATGTTCTTACTAATAACTAACTTAAATCCCTCTGGCAGTAATCAAAACATTTTTATTTTGGGATCTAGGCTAAAGGAGAATAGCACTTTGAACGCTAATTAGCAGTCAAAATGAATGAAAACAAATATGATTGTAAAATCTTTTAAAATTAAAAAGAAGTTCATGCACTTTACAGGCCACAGGGAAAGATCCCAGTATTTTTGTTTAACCTTAACTGTAATATGAGCAAGTAGTATGGCGGAATGACAAAACGCACAAATCATATGCTGCTTAAATATTAAAAGAATGAATAGAACAAAGAAACAGAGAGACACACACTGACTAGTAGCTTTGATCCCAACAAGAATATTGTTTTCAAACCTTTGATGCACTAAAGTTTATTTTTATGGCAAAAAGGATGTAAGATATACATTTGTATATTTACCAGTGGGGGTGGGGGTGGGGGTGGTAGTGGTGGAGACTAGTAGGAGATAGGAGAGTTGGATATTTGAAGAACTATGGTGTGGATGAGGATAAAGGTTTCTATTGCTAAAAAAAGAAAAAGTTAGGACAAATGAATAGAAGTTACAAGACAATAAATTTCAATCCAACCTAAGAAAATGTATGGGGAAGAGATGAACAAGAAGCTGACAAAAATATTGTACACATGCAATATATCAAGAACTTTAACACATGTACTTTGCTTAATTCTTACAACCTTATTTGATGGAAATTATCCTAATTTTTTTAAATTGATAAGGAAACTGAAGCTCAGAGAGGTTAAGCAAATTACTAAAAGTCACACAGCTAATACAGTGGCAGATCCAGCAGCTGAATCTGGGTTCATCTGTTTCCATGTTCTATGCTTTTTCCTCTACAGTGACTATTGGGTGCGCTGTTAAGGAATCACTGTACTTCATGGAAGTTTGGCATATGTCTAAGGTCCCTTCCTTCTCTAAGATTTTATAATTCTATATATAAATGTCATCTAAAAGACATTTTTTTTTAAGTTTTGTAAATGTTTTTATATAGTTCAGTACTTTAAAAACTGGGTTCATTTTATAACCCAATTTAAGAAAAAATGTGTTCCTTTAATTTCAAGGTATTTGAAGGAAAACTACCTTAAAATTAAATACATCTCTTTTTTTTTCTGATAAGAGAGAAAGCAGAGATTAGGAAGTGAGAAAATAATTTTTCCTTCCTTGAAGCCTTGGACTATAAGGATTTGCTTCCACTCCAGGGTCTGTGAAGTGTGGTTATAATTCCCCCTGCCTATTCTTGAGACAAACACAGATACCTTCGTGGAATGGGGAGTGTTTTAAAGCTCAAAGTGACCTGTGGTCCAAGGTAGTCATAAGGCACCCTGGATAAGGTAAGAAATTTTTTTTTACAATACTTTGGTTCTGCTACCCTTTGCTTATTGTTTCATGGGAATCACTAGATTTTCCTTCCCTCCACAGTTAAAATGTATGTTCTATTTTGTAAAAGTTATATCATATATATGGTGCATTCATATAAAAAGTAATATTTTACAAAGAACTATTGGTATTTTCTTTGCTTTCACTATTTAATCTCTGCTTTGTTGTTTTATTATGGTTTTCTTACACTTCGTATTAGCATTCTACCTAGCACTGTCAATTGTGGTCAAAGACAAAATCCTGTTTTGTGAAATGGTGCATAAATGTTTAATTATCAAAGTACTGTGAGGATGTACTGCACTGTCAGACTTCATTTTTGCCAAAAAATGTACTGGTCTAGATTGCTCTGAATTTAGCAACTACTTGTAATAACAAAGTTGCATTTCATCTGGGAAGGTCTGACCAACAGTGATAAATTGTAAAAGATTCTTTTCTCCTTACCCCATTTAAACTCTTTAAAGAATTAGCGAGTAGATAACTTTCCTCCCAGCCTTGAATTACTATTCAGCCAAAACACACACACAAAAGCTCTAGCCTAGGTCACTATGCATGTATGATGCCAGGTGGTAGGTGCATGGCTGATCTGCTAATTATAATTTTAAAAGCATTTGAAAGTGCATTAGACTAACCAATACTGAAGAGGGCAAGCTTATGAACAAGATGGAACTGGGGGAAACAACCATCTTGGGGGGAACCTGAACACCACTATTGAAGAGTGTCTTATGATACTTAAGAAACAGATCAAAACATAGATTTGAGAAGGACCTTCTGACTAGTTTTAGTTGGGAAACTTTTTACAAATAGATGAACT
>PVKH010011129.1:0-17916 GCA_004027955.1 Chaetophractus vellerosus | reverse complement strand
CTAGATTCTTTTCAAGTGCTCATGGATCCTTCCCCAGGAGAGACCATATGTTGGGTCACAAGACAAGACTAAATAAATTTAAAAAGATTGAAATCATCCAAAACATTTTCTCTGATCATAATGGAATGAAGCTGGAAATCAATAACAGATGGAAAAAGGAAAAATTCATAAATATGCGGAGATTAAACAACATACTCTTAAATAATCAGTGGGTCAAAGAATAAATTACAAGAGAATTCAGCAAATATCTTGAGACGAATGAAAATGACAACACAACATATCAAAACCTATGGGACACCGCAAAGGGAGTGCTGAGAGGGAATTTGATAGCCCTAAATGCTTACATTAAAAGAAGAAAGAGCTAAAAACCGAAGACCTAACTGCACACCTGGAAGAAAAGAACAGCAAACTAATCCCAAACCAAGCCGAAGGAAGGAAATAGTAAAAATCAGAGCAGAAATAAATGAAATCAAGAACAAAAAACAATAGACTCAACAAAATCAAAAGATGGTTCTTTTAGAAGATCAACAAAATAGACAAACCCTTAACTAGACTGACAAAGAAAAAGTGAGAGAAGACGCAAATAAATAAATTCAAAAATGGGTGGCAGGACATTGACACTGACCCTACAGAAATAAGAGAGAACATAAGAGGATACTACGAAGAACTGTATGCCCCCCCCCAAAAAAAAAACTAGACAATGTAGATGAGATGGACAAATTCCTAGAAACACATGAACCACTTACACTGATCCTAGAAGAAGTAGAAGACCACAACAAATCAATCAGAAGTGAAGAGATTGAAACAGTCATCAAAAACCTCCCAAAGATGAAAAGCCTAGGATCAGATGGCTTCACAGATGAATTACACCAGTCATTCAAAGACAATCTATACCAACCTTGCTCAAGCTCTTCCAAAAGATTGAACAGGAAAGAACACTACCAAACTCATTCTATGAAGCCAACATCACCCTAATACTAAAACCATAAAGATATTATGAAAAAAGAAAATTACTGACCAATATCCCTAATGAATATAGATGCAAAAATCCTTAACAAAATACTTGCAAACCAAATCGAAAAGCACATGAAAAGAATTACACTTCACAATCAAGTGGGTTTTATTCCAGGCATGCAAGAATGGCTTAACACAAGAAAATCAATTAGTGTAATAAACCACATTAATAAATTGAAGGGAAAAAAACACATGACCCTCTTTATTGATGCAGAAAAGGCATTTGACAAAATACATCACCCTACCTTGATAAAAATACTCTAAAAGATAGGAATAGAAGGAAGCTTTCTCAATATGGTAAAGTGCGTATATGAAAAACCTATAGCTAGCATTGTACTCAACAGTGAAAGATTAAAATCTCTCCTACTGAGATCAGGATCAAGACAAGGATGCCCACTGTCATCACTGTTATTCAATATTGTGCTAGAAGTTCTAGCTAGAGCAATTAGGCTAGATAAAGAAATAAAAGGTACCCAAATAGGAAAGGAAGAAGTAAAACACTCACTATTCACTGGTGTTATATCTAGAAAATCCTGAAAAATCCACAACAAAGCTACTAGAACTGACAGATGAACTCAGCAAAGTGGCGGGATACAAGATTAATACACAAAAACCAGTAGTGTTTCTATACACTATTGATGTGCAATTTGAGGAGGAAACCAGAAAAAAAATCCATTACTAATGCTGACTAAGAGAATAAAATATTTAGGAGTAAACTTAATCAAGGACATAAAGGACCTGTATTCAGAAAACTACAAAACATTGCTGAAAGAATCTGAAGAACACTTAAATAAATGGAATGCCATTCTGTGTTCATGGATGGGAAGACTCAATATCATTAAGATGCCAATTCTACCAAAACTGATTTACAGATTCAATGCAATCCCATTCAAAATCCCAACAGCCTTTTTTTTTTCAGATATAGAAAAGCCAATTATCAAATTTATTTGGAAGGGTAAGGGGCCCTGAATAGCTAAAAAATGTCTTTAAAAAGAAGAATGAAGTTGGAGGACTCTTACTTCCTGACTTTAAAGCATATTACGTGGCTACAGTGGTATCAGTGACAGACAGATTGACCAATGGAACCAAATCCAGAACTCAGATAAAGACCCTCACATCTATAATCAAGATTAGGGAAATGTAAATCAAAACTACAATGAGATATTATTTCACACCTATTAGATTGGCCACTATTAAAAAGTTAGAAAATTGTAAGTGTTGAAGAGGATGTGGAGAGATAGGAATGCTTCTTCACTGTTGGTGGGAATGCCGTATGGTACAGTCACTATGGAGGACTGTTTGGCAGTTCCTAAGGAAGTTGAATATAGACCTGCCATGTGACCCAGCAATATCATTACTAAGTAAATACCGAGAAAAACTGAGAGCAATGACAGGAACAGACATCTGCATACCGATGTTCATAGCAGTGTTATTCATGTTTGACAAAAGTTAGAAACAACCCAGGTGCCCATCAACTGATGAATGGATAAATAAATTGTGGTGTATACACACGATGGAATATTATGCAGTCATAAGAAAAAAATCAAGAAGTGAATCACATGGATGAACCTGGAGGACATTATGAGTGAAGCAAGCCAGATACAAAATGAAAATAGTATGATTGCACTATTATGAATGAAATATATTGTAGAAACTCATGGTGTTAATAATTAGAATATAGGCCACCAGATAATAGAATGAGGGTAGAGAATGGAAAGCTGAGGTTTAATATATGCAGAATTTGTAAAAAGTTGTTCATAAATCTTTGGAAATATATAGAAATGGTGAAAGCACATGATGGTGTTTGTAACTAGCAATGCTATTATATGGTTATGGCAGTGGTTGAAAGGGCAAATCTAAGGTTGTGTATATTACTAGAAGGAAACCTAAAAAATGTAACACGGTACTGTATAATATAGTGAAACCTCATATAAAATACGAATATGGGTGATATTGCATATATAAAACTGTTTTTACAAATATAAATATAAAAACGAGAGAGACAGAAACAGAATAGCAGGTATGTAGGGCAGGGGAAGCATAGAGAAATTGAGAGGTGATAAGGGTTTTTTTTTGTTTATTATTATTATTATTGGAATAATGAAAATGCTCTAAAAATGATTGAAGTGATGAATGCACAACTATGTGATTATACCAAATACCATTGATTGTATACTTTGGATGGAATTATGCTTTATTAATATATATGAATAAAATTGATTTGTTTAAAAAATTATTTATTTTCAAATCTTCATAACTCATATACTAATTTTGACTGTTAAAATGGTTTACAATTATTACATAACACATATAACTGTCTGGTCTGGCTATTACAGGCTATCATACAGTTCTTTTAATCATTCTAAATGTCAACCTATCTTTTAAAACTTTTTTTTGATCCCCAATTGTTTTATTCTGCTAGACTGCCAAAAGCAATATACCAGAAATGGGTTGACTTTTACAACGGGGATTTATTGGCTTGTAAGCTTTCAGTTCCAAGGCCTAAAAAATGTCCAAATCAAGGCATCATCAAGTGGTGCTGAAGACAGAGGAGTCCAAGTGGTCCTGGACTTCTCTGTCACATGGCAACATCTGCTGGGCTCCCCCTTCTCTTCCCGGCTTCCTTGCCTTCAGCTTCCTGTTTCTGTATCTCTCTCCTTCTTCCTCTGAATTCATCCCATTTATAAGGGATTCCATTAAGAGGATTAAGACCCACCCTGGGCTATGACTTAACTGAAGCCACCTGATCAAAAGGCCCCATACACAATAGGTTCACCCCACAGAAATGGTCCAGCTTTAGGAACATGATTTTCTGGAGGTACATACAGTGTCAAACCACCACACCAATATAATCTTTTTCTTTTAGACAAATAATCCATTGACCTTCTCTTACAGTACTAATTTCATATTCTCATGAGTTACTATCATTTGGACACATATGCAGTTTTCTACTATTAGGATGTGAGCTTTTTAAGTGCAAGCGTTGGGTCTTATTTTCCATTTTGTTCTCTACAGCACCCAGTCATTATTTCTTTGGCATGGTTTGAACTGAATTGACTTGAGAAGCATAGGACAGACTCTGTACCTTAGAAACCTCCTGGAAGGGCTCCTTATGGTGTCCAAAGTGTCACCAAATCGCTCTATCTTTATTAATCTTGATTTGCAATATTTTTTATGAAAATGTAAATGACTGTGGGAAGGCCAGCCCCAACACTGAGAGGACTCTGGCAGTTTGTTAAGATGTAGGACAGGATTGGTGAGCATTACAAGGGAGGCAGTAGGAATACAGAGATAATTGTCAGGTACTTTTAGGTAACGGAAAGCCTTCTCTCTTGCTGTGTTTTTTTTCTGTCTCTACTGGCGTCACCGATGGTTAAATCAGGGGACAGAGGGAGGCATACAGGGTGATCATATGACGTCCTTCAGAGAGTTGGGAATGATGCCAAAGTTTGCCTTCAAGTAAATCTGTTGCCTTTTGAAGGACTTGGCTGTCTGTGAAATGCATGTCCAAAACAAGTTTGGGCTTGAGCTATTTAAAATTCCAGTACCATAAATTTCTCTCATATGTCTTTGGGGTGATGAAAATCTTCCAGAGTTGTGCAGAACACAAAATAGAACCTCCACTTTGACCTTGACAGGAAATATTCTGGTCTTACATGAATACGAAGTCAGTTGCCACTCAATTAAGAGATGTATTTAGAGTTCTCTATGCCCTTAAAAAAAATAAATCAAAGAGCTTTCTCTGTCTTTTATGCAATTGCAAAACAATAGTATTGGAATGGTTTTAAATCTGGTAAAAGGGAAATTTCCATTTAAAGAGAACATGTTTGGATTATTTTGTTTTTATCTTGAGTAGGTCTAATATCCTTTCCTTTTAGGGACCTCTGAGCGCCTGGCTTTTTGCTCTGTTTCAATCAGTCAGCAGGAGTGGGAACCACAAATAGCTCATTGTTTTAATTTTAGATTTCCTTGGGTTATCACTGCCACCTCTTCATGCCAGACACCCTTAAAGGAGACCAGCATGAAAGAACATGAAAGTCATATCAAGGGCAACGAGGCTTCCAAAGAGCACATGTGTGGTGAGGAGTGCCTGTTCCTTTCCCAGGACTTGTCATTCAATGGGATAAGCACTTTCTGAGTGCTTATTCTGCACCGACCATAAATTGAAATATTAGGATTAGTAGTTGTTACCATAAATATCCTTATATGTCTGTGGCATTTTGGATTACAAGAGCCTCTGTGTGTATTTTTAAACCGCGTTTGACAAGACTGAACTCTGTGTGCAAGAAGGTGCTTGTACATGGGTGGTTATCCACTTTGAGATTCTCAAAGTGCTCTGAGTGGAAAATTCACTTCTTTTCCTCACCTCTATGTTCTTGAGAAACCGTGAATACACAAGTGACTACCCTTGCCTGCTGATCATCTTTCATATAGCTAGGAAAACAAAGATGCTGGGAAACCTGGCACACCACTCGGAGCCAGCCCTCAGCAGTAGGCAATTGCATAGAGCTACTCACACAGCCAGAACCCAGGCCCGTGTTCCAAAATGGTGAAAACTGACTGCTTTACACATCCAACTGGATCTGTGAACCTGAAAGCACATTTATGGTGGTTCTGTAAGCCTTAAAGGACGTGGAGGAAGGGAAACAGGGATAGGAATTAAACGTGATTCATCATTCTTGAGCATCTGCCATGTATCAAGGGCCATGGAAAGTGAAGAATAAAAGAGCGGTGAAAGCAGTGGTCTTCAGGCAGGCTAGGTGGATTTGGAGAGCAGGGTGCAGGAACACGCATTCCTTTGGACTGTTTGAGGAGAGTGGGGTTTCCCACTCTTCTGAGCCCCCATTTTACAAAAGACTGAGATTATAAAATGAGGTCCTTGTTTTTGAATAGGGAGGAGCAAAGGGTTAATCTGGGAAACCACGAAGGGCAGCTTTGGAGGACAAGATGAATGGATTACCAGTGGCCCACCACATTTTCTTTGGACGGTGCTCAGGCAGAGAGATCTCTCCCTCCTAAGTCGTGTGGCCACATTGAAAGCTGTCCGTTCACTAGCTGCCCAGAATGTTCTATTGACATGGTAGTAGCTGCATTGGGCACTGACTGAACACATGCCATTTTTTAATTTACTGTATTAGTTCATTTAATCCACACAGTGGCACTATGGGGGAGGGATTTTTGTCACTTCTGATTTATTCTAGGGAAAATTGAGGCTTAGAAAGGTTCAGTAACTTGCTCAAGGGCTCACAAATAGTAAGCAGTAGAATGGGATTAAACTCTGGTCTGCTGACCTCTAAAGCCTTGACCAACATAAGAAAATTTCAAATTATTCTCCCTTTCTTTGGTAATTAACTAGAGCTATCTCATTTCATAATATCTGAAGGTTATGTTTTAAATAGATCATTTATTCAGTTATTCTGAATCTTTATTCCTAAGCTTTTATATTTTAGATTTGGGATTTGGAAGGTTCTAAAACTATTGGGTGGTGTCAATACCCACAGGCAAGTATAGCAAGGGTACAAAGGATATGGAAACACATACACCTTCCCTACACACGTCAGATTTAACCAAAAAGGGACAGTCAGGATCATTATTATTTTCCCTAATGTTTTGTAAAGCATTCAAATATCAACATTTATTTTCAATTTGCAGGTTGAAGAAGTGATAGGAAAATCACATGCTCCTGGTAGTTTAAGTCAGAGATAAGATTGGCAAGAGTGGTTGGTTCTCCTACCTCCTCGGGCTTCAGCTTTCCACCAGTCATATTTGTTTTTCAATTTAGGGTTTCTCTCTGCTTAATCTGGCACTAACATCATGGAGCTGCATTTAGCTTGTCAGCTTGGTAATAATTAAGACACCCGCCAATTCCATCTCCCATGTGGGATGAAGTCAGGAGTGAAGATTATAGAGGAGAATGCATTTGTCATTCTATACATGATAATGAGTGGAAAGAAGTAGGGGCCTTTTTTTTTTAATATCGGGAAAGGGAAATAGAATTGTAACTAAGTTTAAATTTCTCTACTGAGCAAATTCCGTTTTAAATGACAAGGGATTATGCCAGCTAGTTTTGGATTTGGGCCCAACATTTAACCTTAAAGAATAACTCTAAGAGATTAGACCAGTTTGGTGGAGAATGCCCTCTGGATTTGATTATTTAAAAAACTAAATTAATTCCACTCTTTTCTGCTTTAAAGAGTAAAGCTGTTTGGGGACACATGAAAGCTGTGCTAGACATCTTTGCTGATATTTGCCTTTAGCACTCTTTCTGGAAATATTTAGATTTCTTTAATAAAATGCTGCTGTGAAGAAGGACTGGGAAGAAAAATATTTGTCAGAAAAAAAGAATCAAATACAACTATTTAAAATGCTTCTGAACTGAGAGGTCAGAGGAGGGAACAAGCTGCTTGCTTTAAGACTATTAAATGGTGAGGGACTAGCCGTGTAGAACTAGTGGGCTGAAGCAACCCATTTGGCCTCTATCAAAGGGCTCCAGGCTTGTCCCGGGGCCAAGTACAGCAGCTGCCAGCTCCTGGCTCTGTCCTGCCTTGGCATCTTCTCATCTGTGTCCCTGAATTTCTGATTTAGCTTAAAGTTTGGAGGAAACTTGTGCCCCTGATGAGACCAGAGAGGCCTCTCTTAACAACCTCCTTCAACAGATAAACTGATGATAGTCACCTATCTTTTGCAAAGGATTGGCATGATTGTCGCAAGATCCCAGAAACAGGGTCACGGTTACAGACCCACACATTTAGGCTTGGCAAGAGGAGATGTGGGTGGTGGTGCTTGATGGGGAAGCCCTAGGAGCCTCATGGAAGAGAATTTTACTGGGACTGGCAGCTTTCCCTAGGGCTACCCTTGCAAATACATGCAGTGCATTCTCTAATCATTGAGATGGTGTATCACAGAGGTTATCTCTTCCATCTAGGTTTATGCGTTCTTTACTAATTCTTGTTATTTCCTCTCTTTTTCACTTTTGGTGAATTGATTCCCAGTAAGGTGAAAGATCCACGAAGTATCTTTCCTTTGTTAGCAATCAACTTCTTTATTTTTAACAATAACATTTAAACCTGTGTTTCTCCATCAACATATCAAAAATTATGTACCCCTAAGTCAATACATATAGAACACCTTTTCATTTATATGCCCATCCTCATTTATATACAACCCTTGTGTACTAACATAGGGATATATTTGCTTCCCTGTTACTTTTCCAATCTCCCAAATTAAGTTCTTACACAATATTTTAGAATTTCAGTGCCAGGATGTTCTTAAGTTTCCCGCTGTAATATCATTCTTTCAAGAATACCTTCCTAATATGTATTTTATAGTTTTTATTATTTTGCAACTCTTGTTATGAGCCAGTTCACTATCACATCATTGTATGTTTAGATTTAACAATAAATGTTATTAGACTAATTCCTTATCATCTTTGTTTCTTGTATTCTTTATTTTCCTTAACTTAAGATCTTTGTTTTGGGGGCCGGCTGTAGCCCAGTGGATAGGGCGCCAGTTTACCACATGGGAGGCCTCGGGTTCGGTTCCCGGGGACCTCTCTGGGCGGGAAGACCGCCTTGAGAAGGGCAAGCCGCCATGGGTGGGGCAGAGCCACCGTGGGCAGGGCAAAAAGCCGCCATGGGCAGGGCAAAGCCGCCACGGGCGGGGCAAGCTGCCCACGAACGGAGCAGACCTGCCCGGGAACGGAAGCAAAAAAGCCGCCCGCGAACGGAAGCAAAAAAAGCCACCCGCAAATGGAGCAGAGCCGCCTGTGCAGTGAGCTGACTCAGCGTGTCACCGCAGTGGAGGGAGACAGAGCAGACACAGAAGAACACAAAAATGAACACAGCAAGAGCAAGCAGAAAGGGGGGGATATGTAACAACAACAAAATAAAAGATCTTTGTTTTGATTCGGTTTTTATTTGACTGGGATGTGTCTTGAAGTAATTTTCTCAAAAGGAAGCCACAAAATATTTATTTATTTAATGAATAAATAAAAAGGCTAAGGAAATCTATACCAATTGGGAAAAATAGTCCTGACCTAGTTATTAGAAAATGTACATTGCAGATAGATATGTATAAAATTCCATTTTATTAAGAAATATGTAATATGCATTTGTGTGTACGTGTATGTTCTGTACTACAACATTCAAAAGTCTTTGCAATTGTTATTTTAGGGATTGAGGATGAGAATATTGTGAACTTTTAATTTTTACTAACATTTTGAATTTTTCATATATAATTTAAAAAAAGAAATAAAACAAATTTTCAAAGCAAACAAACAAATAAATAAACATAAAATGAAGCTACCTTCTGCATGGGCTTTGTTGCTAATGGACCCAAGTTTCAATCTAGCTAGCCTCTCACTGATGTAAGTTATTTACCTTCTTTCTCCATGAACTCATCTATAAAATGAGATGAAAAATCGCTCATCTATAAAATGAGAATTTATCCTGTTATAATCATTGTGAGGGATAACTGAGGTAATATATATGATAATATGTGTAAAACTTTTAGTAAAATGCCCGTTAAATTAAAAAAATTTGTAAAATGCCTACCATATATACCTACCAATATACATTTAATTCTAATATGTAATTATATGTATATGTATATATATAAAACTTCTAATAAACTACCTGACTGACAAATATTAATTCATACCCCTTTCCTGCTTCCAATCTCTCATCCTTTTGTAAAATCTTTGTGGGAGTATCCATTTGTTTTGTACTGAAAATGTTCAGCTTTGTGTCCTGGACTTCAAAGTGGTTTATCTAAGTCTATGTGATATGTAGTATATCACCATGTACCTAAGGGTATGTGACATGTGAATTCAGGGAAATTTTCTAGGTAAGGAAAGAAGTTTATTTAGTGGATTTTTAAAAATTTATTTTTTAAAATTTATTACACATTCCCCCCCTTTCTGCTTGTTCTTGCTGTGTTCATTCTTGTGCTCTTTCGTGTCTGCTTGCCCCCCCCCCACCGTGCGGAGACCCGCCGAGTCAGCTCACTGCCCGGCGGCCTGCCTGCTCGCGGGGGCTTGCCCTGCCCATGGTGGCTTTGCCCTGCCTGCGGCAGCTTTGCCCTGCCCGTGGCGGCTTGCCTTCTCAAGGCGGTCAGCCCGCTTGAGGAGGCCCCGGGAACCAAACCCAGGGCCTCCCATGTGGTAAACCAGCGCCCTACCAACTGGGCTACAGCCGGCCCCTATTTAGTGGATTTTTAAAAAAAGTTTGAGATAATTGCAGTTTTCAGTGCCCATGCAGTTTCTGCAAATTCGCAAATTTGTGAATGACTCTTCAGAAAACCTACATCTTATTGTAGGCCTCTTCATTAACTTTGTTCTATGTGTAAAGAATCACAAAAGAATGTCATATTTAAATAACACATTTCTATAAATGAGCTTATCACTTCACCCGAAGTGGTGAAATATTCATCTTTGATACAAGCAATTAAACTTAATGTCCCTCAAGGATAAGTAAAGAAATCAACAATAATTTCCCCTGGAACTTGAAATTCCAGTTCTCCTTTTGAACTCCCATCATGAAGTAGTCCCTCTTCTTGTATTCACAGAAATTATCATCTATGAAAAATATTGGAGTCCTGGGTTTTGGGGGTCAGGAATAAAATTGGGATGTTACTCATATCCTTAGGCCAAAAGTCCTCTATGCTCTGTATTTCTTAAGTATGGTTTATTTTGCTTACAATGAGATTATTTTATAGACTATCATACCCAAAGGGAAGCACCCTTTTTCCTTCCTTTCTTTAGTTCATCCATTTTCACAGTTCACCAAATGGAGCCTCCAATTTGGGACTTGGATTTAAAGCCTGAAAAATCCTGGACCTGTCTTTCTTTATTGGACTTGTTCACGTGCATATTCCCAAAAAGATTATCATGACTAGGTCAGCCATTAATTTGATGTAATATCCAAATGAAATAGCCACCATACTGTTTAAGTTCTAAAATTGCCTTAGATTGTGAGTGTTGGGAAACTTAGACTGTAACTCACATCATAATTATCCAGCTGTTGTACTTATTGCTTTGTTTTTTGGCTTGGTGTGTGCGCTTGAAGGCTTCAGCGAGCTTAAACTCATACAAATGTTTGTCAAGCTGTGTGAATATAAACAGTTCATTAGCCGCTAGAATTATTGAATGGGAGATGGGTTGCCCAATTTGGATTGTGACCTTTATGAGCTTTTAGCTGGATTGCATATTTATGGGGCACAGCATATTGCAATTCAATGAATCATATGAAATGTGGGGTGGTAAAAAGCAGGACAAAAATGCTTGATGCAATGAAGAGAGAGGAAGAAGGTGGCAAGTCTGGGAGAAGGAGAAAGGCTAAAGACCTCCTTGCTCTACTCCGCAATTCCCCTTTGCTTCTCAGGGTTATCGGGAGATTAAACTGGAATTAGTAATGCAAACGCTGTTTTGAAATCAAAGTTATTGCAAAAACTTTGTGGAAATCGGTCTTAATTATTTTAATAATGAATTCAGCTATATGTTCTCTTAGCTACTGCAAGCCCAGGTAATTCCCAGCCGTTGATTTTCTCCCATGTTTCTGCTCAAGGTTAAACCTGTTCTCAGAAGTATGGGCCTCTGGATGAAAATCTGCCCCACAAAGGCTGCAGAATCTCTGTAAATATGCCTGGGGAGCTTGCCCACCACTTTGTGAGCGGATTTGCAGAGCAGTTCCCAGTCTGCTCTGTGGGGAACTGAAGACAGGGTGTTTTTTCTTCTCATGTTCTCCCAGTGCTTCATTTCTTGACCGAGAGAGTACAGTGCCAGCCCCAGATTTTCAAGGACAAGTCCACCTAAGAAGCAAAAATGCTGCTGTTATTATGTTATTTTAAACCAGTCATTTGTTGATGCTCAGAGCTTTTCTAGCACAGGAAGCCTTTAATTTATTTAATTAATTCTAAAATGTAAAGTTGATCACCTGCATTATTGTCCTTGAATCCAGTTCAGGAAAGGGGAACCTAAGATATCAGTTCCCTCTGATGTGTAGAGAGACCACTGGCATGGGAATCAGGACATCAGGCAATACCCCAGGTCTCTACTTAGCTGAGTTGAGCACTGACCATGGTCTTTAAACTCTGGGCCTCAGTTTCCTCCCAGCAAAAGTCAGGGTCTGTACTAGATATTCTCCAAGGACTTTCTATTTTCTATGATGCTATGAATTCATACCTAATATGAGCAGACGATAACCTAGAATTGTGAGAGACAATCTTGAAGTTAGCTGGAGGGTTTGACTTTCTTCTGACACCGTCACAACGGAGATGCAGTAGTAATTTCTCATTGTCACAGTGAGATGCCACATGGAGAAAGTATGCTGAAACAAAGTGACAGCGATGGCTCAAGAATGCTATGTGGGGCTTTCTGTGGCTGTATTTTCCAAGCACTCTCTAAAAGGTGCATAGTAAGGAAAGCTAAGTTTCCTAGGCTTACCACCACCCGACTTTGAAGTAAAATTCATTCCAAGGCACTTGGGTGTAGAGAGCAGAATGATCGACTGCTCACTCAGCTGTTTGTCGAGGTCAAATCCCAGAGTGGAAAGTTCATTCCTACCATAGCAATTTGCAATTTTGTCTGCAGAACACCAAAACAGCCAACCACTTTTGTCAATTCAGTTGTGTGATGGTCAGGCTAATGTGTCAACTCGGCCAGGTAACTGTGTCCAGGTATTAGGTCCAGCAAGCACTGGGCTAATCGTAATACAAGAGCATTTATGGACTTCCATCACCAGTGAGTTTACTGCATGGATGGCTGATTACATCTGCATCAATCAGGGAGACTGCATCAGGAATGGGTGACGCTTTTATCCAATCAGTTGACTGCCTTAAAAGGGAAGTGATTTCAACATTCAGAGAGGATTTCCCAGCTCATCTTTGGACAGTCAACTTCTCCCAGAAACTCATCAAGGACCTTTAATTGGTCTTTCGTCGGAGCCCCTGGCTTGCAGCCTCCCTGCGGAACCTGGGCTTGTGCATCCCCAGGGTCACGTAAGAGACTCTTATAAAATCTTATATTATTGACAGGTATCCCCTGTTGATTCTGTTTCCCAAGAGAACCCTGACTAATACAAGCTGTTTCAACAGAAAAGTAAAACAGAACAGATTTTACCAATCAATAATCCCGTTGCCTCATTAAACATAGCCGAACTGCATTTTCTGTCCTGTCTTCCGAGATATGAAGTCTGCTGGCTTCTAGCAGCCCTTCTCTTCCCTCAAGGATGAGTCTGAAGTGGGGCTCTGGATGTGGCAGTGTTGCAGAGCTCCCCAGGTGATTCCAATGTTTAATCCGTTTATAATTCAGTCATGGCTGATTGCCAAACTTTCAAATGTATAAAACACTCAATTTCCTTTGGATTCTTCACAAATAGCAAAATCGCGTTACATAGGGGGAAATGTTTTGAATGTAAGTTGTTTGCTACACTTGCCTCTGGTCCTGTCAGTGCCTCACCTCGTTCTTGTCGGGGCTGCAGACTGCCTTCCTACCCTCTCTCCATTCTCCCTTACCTTCTTAGTCACCATTGTGCTCATTCACTTTTCTTTTTTTTTTTTTTTTGAGGTACCTGGGCAAAGAGCTCATATGTGGGAAGCCAGCACTCAACCACTGAGCCTCATCAGCTCTCCTGAGTTGGTTTTTTCATTTGTTTGCTTGTTTGTTTTCAGGAGGCACCGGGGACCAAACCCAGGGCCTCCCATGTGGGAAGCAGGGGTTCAACAGCTTGAGCCACAGCCGCTCCCTCATTCACTTTTTAGAGTACTGTTTTGGTTGTTCAATTGGAGGTGACAGTCTGAAATAAATTCCAAAAGTTCTCCCTTTTTCTGTTTACTTTCAAAAAGATGTTGCAAAGTCCAGATTTCCCTCTCCTGTTCACTTTCTCTGGGGAGCACTGTAGCAGTTACCTGCTTCTCACACACCTGGCTTTTTTAGTACTTTAATAATTTCCCTGTGGTTCCTGGGGAAGTTCCTGTGTCTTTAACCTGGGGAAAGTGAAAATGTCAGAAAATGGTGCCCAGGAGTGTTGGACATTCGATGAGCTGCGAGTGTGACCTTGGCAAATAGTATTGATCGGCCAGTGGTTTTCAGGAAAAGTCTCCAGCATCCCAGAACATATTTCCATTTTAAAATCTCCTTTGGGCTCCTGAGTGCTGACTCGCGGGGAGGCCCTAGGGAATGTTGTATCTCAGCCTCTTCCATGGAAGCAGCATCTCTTCATCCATCTATTTTGGTAAACTGCCTACTTTTGAGAAATCAGCTTGAAACAATTTCCTGTTTTCTCTGCAATTTTCTCCCAAGATTTTTGCAACTTGCCCCCATGTTTATCTTGGCATACTTTATCTTGTTGCTTCAACAATTATCTAAGTCTGTCTGCTCTATTGTATGACTTTTCTTTCTACTTATCTATATCTTTGGGCCTACTCAGATTTTTTCTTGCTTCAAAGTCTCTTTTGTGTCTTTATGAAAGTAGATTTCTCTGTAATTCCTTTTCCCCTTTTCTTTTGCATTTTGATTGAGGTTTTCTTCTTGAGAAAATAAGAAACACCATCAAAGGATGAAGAGCTCTGAGCACCAGGGAGTAAGGAAGTTCTCCTGCCAATTCTGAATTCATCCAGCATTGAACACCAAGAGGGTAGACTAGCCATGCTCCTTTTGGAGAACTTTAAAAAAACAAAGGGCAAGCTTTCTTCTTCTCCTTGCTCCAAGTCATACATTTTTTACCCCACTGAAGACAGTTTATTCATTTCTATCTTCAGACTTATCACTATCAAGCATTTTATAATCTTGTCATTCCTCATTTTTACTATCTCTGTGTACTTACAAAACTGAAATTGGGTCTGGAATTAGACATATTTCTCTACCCTTTATCTCTTACTAATTCATCCCTTGGGTTGGGGTACCTCTGTTTAATCCTAGACAGTTTCCTTTCCTGTGCTAGAGATGGCAGAGGAATCTGTGCCTGGTGAAAAGCAAGTCGATTCATCCGTCCCCTCTGAAGGCTATGACCAGCATGTCATTGGGGGAGTTTGGCAGAATTTCAGACTGCATTCTTGGGCCAAGCATCTGAAAATGGCTCTGAACATCATTAACATTACTTTTATTTTATTTTTAATTAGAGAAGTTGTATGTTTACAGGAAAATCATGCAGAAAATACAGAGTTCCCATATACCACCCACCTCTACCCAGAGTTTTCCCTATAATTAATACTTTGCATTATTGAGGTAACTTTGTTATAATTGATAAAAAACATCTTATTATAATTATGCTATTCACTATAGTCCATAGTATACATTAGGGCTCACTGTTTGTGTTGTACAATCTTTACTGCCCTATGATTCTTTTAAAAATTTTTATTCTAGTAACATGTATACAATCTAAAATTTCCCCTTTTAACCACATTCAAATATATAATTGTCTGTTTATTACATTCACAATGTTGTGCTACCATCAAATCATTAATACCAAAACTTTTCTATCACTCCAAACAGAAATTCTGTACTAATTAAGGATTAAATGTCCATCCCACCCCCCACCACGGGCCCTGGTAACCTGTATTCTAGTTTTTGACTCTATGAATTTGCTTATTCTAATTACTTCATATCAGTGAGATGATAAATATTTGTCCTTTTGTGTCTGGCTTATTTCACTCAACATGATGTCTTCAATGTTCATCCTTGTTGTCACATGTATGAGAACTTCATTCTTTTTACAAGTGAATAATATTCCATTGTATGTATATACCACATTTTGTTTATCTCTTCATCTGTTGATTCATACTTTGTTTGCTTCCATCCTTTGGCCATTGTGAATAATGCTGCTATAAACATTGATGTGCAAATACCTATTCGATATTTCAAAATATATTTTGGTTATATACCTAGAAGCGGGATTGCTGGTAATTCTATACTTAACATTCTGAAGAACTGCCAAACTGTCTTCTATAGCAGCTGTACCTTTTCATATTTTCCCCAACAATGAACGAGGGTTCCTATTTCTCCACATCTTCCCCAACACTTGTAATTTTCTAGTGGGTGTGAAATGGTGTTTGATTGTGGTTTTGATTTTCATTTCCCAAAAGGCTAATGATATTAAGCATTTTTTCATATGCTTTTTGGCAATTTGTATATCTTCTTTGAAGAAATGTCTATTCGGGTCTTTTGTCCATTTTATAAATTGGGTTGTTTGGTTTTCTGTTGTTGTTGAGTTGTAGGATTTCTATAAATTCAGGTATTAAACCCTTATATGATATGTGTTTTCCAAATATTTTCTCCTATTCTATAGGTTGTCTCTTTATTTGTATGATGAATTCCTTTGATGCACAAAGTTTTTATAATTTTGATGAAGTCCCGTTTATCTGTTTTTTCTTTTATTGCTCATGCTTTTGGTGTAAAAACTAAGAAACTAATACAAGGCCCTGAAGATGTGTCCCTGTGTTTTCTTCTAGGAGTTTCATAGTTCTGGCTCTTATATAGGTCCTTGATCCATTTTAGTTGATCTTTGTATATGGTGTGAGGTAGGGATCCACTTTCATACATTTGCATATGGATATTCAGTTTTCCCAACACGATTTGTTGAAGAGACTACCCTTTCCCAATTGAGTGGATTTGGTAGCCTTGTCAGTAATCAATTGGCTATAGATAAGAGTTTATTTCTGACCTCTCAATTGAATTCCATTGGTCTATATGGTGTCCTTGTGCCAGTCCCATGCTGGTTTGATTACTGTAGCTTTGTAATATGTTTTAAAATTGGGGCATGTGGGTCCTCCAACTTTGTTCTTGTTTTCCAAGAAGGTTTTGGCTATTCGGGCCCCCTTACCCTTCCATATAAATTTGATGATTGGATTTTCTGTTTCTGTAGAGAAGCTTTTTGGGATTTTTATTGGGATTGCATTGAATCTGTAATTTGTTTTGGGGAGAATTGACATCTTAAAGATATTTAGAGTTCCAATCCATAAACATGAAATGTGCTTCCATTTATTTAGGTCTTCTTTGAGTTCTTTTAGCACTGTTCTGTGGTTTTCTGTGTGTGAGTCCTTTATATCCTTAGTTAAATTTATTCCTGGATATTCGATAGTTTTAGTCACTATTGTAACTGGAATTTTTTCCTTGTTTTCCTCTTCAGATTGTTTATTACTAGTATATAGAAATACTGGTGGTTTTTTGCATGTTGATTTCATAATCTACCACTTTCTACCACTTTGCTGAATTTATTAGCTCTAGTAGCTTTGCTGTGGATTTTTCAGGAATTTATATATATATTCTATCTGGAAATAGGGAAAGTTTTATTTCTCCCTTTTCAATGTGAATAGCTTTTATTTCTTTTTCTTGCCTAATTGCTCTGGCTAGAACTTCTAGTACAATGTTGATTAACAGTGGTGACAGTGGGCATACTTGGTTTTGTCCATGATCATAGAGGGAAAGCCTTCAGTCTTTCACCATTGAATATGATGTTAACCGTGCATTTTTCATATATGCCCTTGAGGAAGTTTCCTTCTATTCCTGGTTTTCTAAGTGATTTTATCAAGAAGGCTGCTGGATTTTGCCAAATGTCTTTTCTGCATCAATTGAAATGATCAGTTTTTTCCTTTGTTCTATTAACGTGGTGTATTACATTAATTGATTTTCTTACATTGAACTGTCCTTGCATACCTGGGATAAATCTGACTTGATCATGTGTATATTCTTTTAATGTGCTGTTGGATTTGGTTTACTAGTGTAGCAGTTTGGCAGTTTGATGTAATTATGTATTCCAAAAATAGATATTGGATCATGCTTGTAAACTGGTCTGTTAATCTGGGCATGATTATGTTATGATTAGCACATTAACTGGGCCACATCAGTAGGGCATTGGGCCCCACCCCTTGATGGGTGTGGTCTCAAGTATAGAAGACATTGCAAAGGAC
>PVKH010011128.1:0-17915 GCA_004027955.1 Chaetophractus vellerosus | reverse complement strand
AATATGTTATGTACAAGGGCATCCAATAGATTAAGTGCTGTTTTTCTTTTTTTTTTTTTCAGAAACCATAGAGGCAAGAAGGCAGTGGGATGAAATATTTAAAGTGCTGAAATCTTGCAAAAATGAGGGAGACATTAAGACATCCCCAGATAAACAAAAGCTGAGGAATTCATTACCACTAGACCTGTCATACAGGTAATGCTAAAGGAAAGAACACTTGACCTTAGTTCAAAGCAGCATAAAGAAATAAAGACCTCTGAAGAAAGTAATCATATGGGAAATCATAAGTGCCAAAATTATTGATTATATTTTTTTGTATGTAACTTCCCTTTTTTCTTTCCTACATGTGCTGCAATATGAATGCATAAAAAGTAATGATAAACCTATGGTTTTAGATAAGGATATAATTTGTAACAAGTACAACAAAAAAGTGAGGTTGGAAGAGTATATGAACATTGTATGTATATGCTAGCTGCAATATGAATGCATAAAAAGTAATGATAAACCTATGGTTTTAGATAAGGATATAATTTGTAACAAGTACAACAAAAAAGTGAGGTTGGAAGAGTATATGAACATTGTATGTATATGCTATTAATGTTAATTTGGTATCAAATCAAATGTGATTCTTACAGATTTAGGATGTTAAATTTAAGCCCCATAGTAGACACAAAGAAAGTATATGAAAAACATATCCATGAGAATGGACTCAATATGATTCACTACAAAAAAATCAAATATCAAAGTAAATATTAATGGTCTTTAACTTTTAAAGACCAAATAGCAAAATGGCAGAAGAAGTTTCTTTATTATCAGTAGATACTTTAAATGTAAATGGATTAAACTCAGAGAATGGGTAAAAAAGTATGACACAACTATATGCTGTTTACAAGAGATTCACTTTAAATTAAAAGACAAAAGTAGATTGAAAGTGAAAAGATGGAAAGAATACATATGCCATGCAATAGTTACCAAAAAATATCTGGGGTAGCTACACTAATATCAGATGAAATAGACTTTAAGTCAAAAACTGTTATGTGGAAAAAAGAAGGTCACTATACACTGATAAGAGGGCCAGTTCAACAAAAGATATAATAATTATGATTATATATGTCCCAAATGGCAGATACCCCAATATATGAAACTAATATTGACAGATTTGAAGGGAGTGATAGATGGCTACATTGAAAGTAGACTTCAATAAACCACTTTCAATAATAATAGACATTTAGATAGAAGATCAATAAGGAAATAGAAAACTTGAATGATACTCTAAACCAACTAGAACTAATAATATATAGATAAAATTTTACTCAACAACAGCAGAACACATAATTCTGTAGTGCACATGGGTTTTTCTCCAGGATAGACCTTATGTGAAGTCACAATACAAGTCTCAATAAATATAAAAATGTTTTACAATATAAATTTCAACCACAAAATGAATGAAGCTATAAATCAATCACATAGGGAGAAATGAAAAATTCACAAATATGTGGAAATTAACACCCACTTAAACAACCAATGGATGAAAGAAGAAATCACAAGGGAACTTAGGAAATATCTTGAGGTGACTTAAAATGAACATAACATACAAAACTTATGGGACACTGAGGGTGAAATTTGTAGCCCTATATGCTTACATTAAAAAGTAAAAAGAACTTAAATCAGAGACCTAACCTCACAAATAGAGGCTCTAGGAAAAGAAGAGCAAACTGAACCCAAGAAAAGTGAAGGATGGAAATAACAAAGTTAAGAGTGGAGATAAATGAAATAGAGAATGAAAAACAGAAATAGAGTGACTCAAAGAAACCAAAAGTTAGTTATTTGAAAAGATCAATAAAATTGACAATCTTTTAGCTAGACTGACAAGGAGAAAAAGAGAGATGACCCAAATAACTAAAATCAGAAAAGGGAGGAACACACTAACAATCCCACATGATTAAAGGATTATAAGAGAATGCTATGAACAACTGTAGGCCAACAAGTTAAATAACTTAGAAGAATTGGACAAATTCTTATACACTACCTATCCTGACTCAAAAAGAAGTAGAAGATCTCAACAGACCAATAATAAAAGATAGCACCAGTGATCAAAAAACATCAAATGCAACAACCACCAAAAAACCTCACACAAAACAACAAACAAAAAAAGCCCAGGACAAGATGGCTTCAACAGTGTATTTTACAGAACATTCCAAGAAGAATTAACACCAACTTTGTTTGAACGCTTCCAAAAAATTGAAGTTTATTAAGTTTATTCTTAATATTCATTTTTGAGCATTCACAGCTCTATTCACCTTTAAATTCTTTTTTTGTTCCATGTACCCCTTTGCCAGTCAGGTGAAAACCATGGACCCCTTCTCAGAATGTAACGGAAGATAGTTTTATGACACTCAACATCAGAGGTCAGAGAAAATAAAGATAATAAGTTGATATTTTTCAATTCAAGCTCATGTACCCACTGAAATATTTCCATGGATCCCTGTGGACCCCTGGTTAAAAACCCCTGCTCTAACGGATCCTCCACTTCTATAGCCTTTAAGTTGCTTCTTTGTTCCTTTCTCTAGTCTACAATATTTGATTTTTAGTCACTGAAACATTGTTTTTATTCAGGAAATAAAGAACCAAACCCCTTCAAGTAGAGAAAATATAGTTAAATCTGGCTATATAGTTAAACAGAGCCATATTTTTAAAGAATATTAAAATTGGGATCACTGTTAATTTTGAAGTAGCTTAGAAATTAAATCTTAAAGAGTCAGAATTCAAAACTTTTAGTTAAGATGGCAAAGTACATGCATTTTATATAGCCTCCCCAAATCCTCTGAAATAACTAATAAAAAAAGGCTAAAAAATAGAGAGAATTAACTGAAAAACAGAAGCTTCAGCATACTGTAGACTATAAAAAATGTCTACCAGACAGTGAAATTTAGACAGATTGGAAAACAACTTCCAGTACTACTACAGAGTACATTTCTCTAAAATAAAGCAAGAGATGCCTGAAAATCAGTAAGCATAAGCATGCAAAAATGAATGAAAGAAATGATTGAATGAGTAAATGAACGAATGGGAACAAGTAAGAAAGAAGGAAAGAAGGAAGGAAGGACGAGAGGGAAGAAGGGTAAAGGGAAGGGAAAGGAAAGGAAAGGGAAAGGAAATAAAGAGAAGGGAGGAATGAAGAAAAGACAGGAAGATAGAAAAGAAAGAAAAGCAAGGAAAAAATGTAAGGGCTATGGTATTGGCAGACCACACACACACACACAAAAGGACAAATAGCTTGGAGAATTGATGTAGCTTGCAGCAGAGACATAAGAATATGAAACATAGCTGTGCAGTGGCTGACCATAATTACCTAAGCAAAAACTGTTCAAAAATCATTAAAAACAAGCAAACAAACAAAACCAAAACATCAATAGCCACTGGTGTCAATATTAGCCTCAAGGGTAGAAGACCTAAATGAAAATGAAAGAAATGAATGTAATAAGTAAAAGATAGATTTAAGAAATAGACATTTGAAAATACAGTAATCCAGGAAATCAAAGAACATTTAAAATAATGTGTTATGAAAAATCTTAAAGAAATGAAACAGAATGAAAACTTTAAGAAATAGGAGCTCAATTCGGAGATGTAAAAATAATCAAAGAAGAGCTAAGATATGGAGGAAATTTTTAAATATTGTTGGGAAAAATGAGAGAATTTGAAAAAAAAAGTAAAAGATTACAGGAACAAAAGCCTTAGAAGCAGAGAAAAACAGGATTGTTATCATGGACGACACTTGATTTAAAAAGCAAAAACAATTTGGTTGGAAAGTACAAAGAGATAAGTGGCTCCAGAGAACTTGATAAAAGTAAAAGCCAGAAAATGGCTAATCAATACAAGCATAATTGGTATTCTTGAGGAACCATATATTACAAGTTGAACAAACAAAATAAAGCTAACTTAGAATATGTAAATTACACAAAGGGAGACTTATGTCAATGTATAGAAAGGGTTTATATACAAATAAAATAATTAGGAAAAATATTGAGATTATGACATATGCTGGAAAATGAACTAAGCTTTGAGGTTAAAAAAAAAAAAAATCCCTAAAGGCACCCAGGCAGAATACCCAGATCATCTTAATGGAAGAAAAACGTTAGTCTCACATTTCTATTTAATAATGCTAAATGCAGAAAGACAATACATCATCTACAGAGTGTTCATAAGATTCAATAGATCTTTGTTTTTGCTATATCCACTCTTAATATAATATATAAAATAATAAAATGGATCCATTTAAGTGTATAGCTCTGTAAATTTTACAAATGCACACACTTGGGTCACTACCACACTAATGAAGAGGCAGAACATTTCTATCATGTCAAAAAGTTCCCTATGGACCTTTGCAAACAGGTCTCTCCAGGCAATCACTGTTTCATTTCAAAAATTATAAATTAGTTTTGTATTTTATAGACTTTCATATACATGGAATCTACAGTATGTACTCTTCTGTTTCTGACTTCTTTCAGTACTTGTTTTTTCTTTTGGGACTCGGCCACATTGAGTTTGTATGAATAAATCCTTTCTCTTGCTAAATAATACTCTGTGACTATATCACAATTGTTTATTCATTCTCCTATTGAAGAATATTTGGGTTGCTTGCAGTATTTATTTTGGTCTTATAACTAAAGCTCCTATAAACAATTTATGTTTTATATGGAAGTGTTTTATTCATCTCTCTTGTGTAAATACTCAAGAGTAGAATTGCTAGTTCCTATAATAAGTGTATGTTTATAAGATATTAACAAACATTAAGTAAGTGGTTAAATTATTTTACATTCTCACCAACAATGTTTTGAGAGTTCTAGTATATCTATATCCCCAACACTTGGTATTGTCAGTTTTCATTTGTTATTGTTTTTTTTTAAAGATTTATTTTTATTTATTTATATATCCCCCCCCCTTGCTGCTTGTGCCAGCTGTGTTCATTTTTGCTTTGAGTTTTCCCATGTCTGCTTATCTCCCCCTGCTGCGTCAGCTCACTGCCTGGCGGCTTGCCTTCGCCAGGAGGCCCCGGGAGCCGAACCCGGTGGTAAACCAGAGCCCAACCAATTGAGTCACAGCCAGTTCCCTGTTATTGTTTTTATGATTATTATTTTCTTTGTTTATTATTCTAGTGGGCATGTAGTAGCATTTAATTGAGGTTTTAAAATTTACATTTCCATGATGACAAAAGTATTGAGCATCTTTTCATGTACTTATTAAATATCAGATATCTTTAGTAAAATGTCTCTTTGTATTTGTAGGCTACTTTTAATTAGATTGTCATTATTATTGAATATTCTTTTAATAGTATTAAAGATTGCACTGATACCACTGAGAAATCTATCGTCCTCCTTGTCTTTGTTTCTCTTTACACAATGCTATGTATATTTTATCTGGTTGCATTTAAGAATTTTCTTTGTCACTGCTTTTCAGCAATTTGATCATGATGTATTTTGTGTATTTTTTCATGTTTCTTGTGCTTTCTGTTTATTGAATTTTGTGGATCTATGGGTTCATAGTTTTCATCCAATTTGGAAAATGTTTGGGCCATTAATTTTGTGAATGTTTTTACTCCCCCAACCTTTCTTTCCTTATTTTGGGGACTTCCAATCACACTATCCTGGACCTCCTAAAGTTGTACCACAGGTAACTGATCGTCTGTTCATTTTTAATTTTTAGTCTTTTTTTCTCAATATATTTCATTTTGGATAGCTTATATTCGTATATCTTTAACTTCACTAATTGTTTTTCTGTAATATCTAGTCTGCTGCTAATTCAATCCAGTGTAATTTTCATCTCAGATATTTTCATCCCTAAAAGTCAGTTTGTATCTTTTTTATATTTTCCAGGTTACTTCTTAATATGTGAAATACTTCCTCTAGCTTTTAAAATATTTATGGTTTTAGTAATTGTTTTAATGTTCTCATTTGTCAATTCTAACATCTGTTGCAGTACAGAGTCAATTTTTTGTTATTTTAATTAGAAAAGGTGCAGGTTTACAGAAAAGTCATACCAAAAAAACCCACAACGTTCTCGTAATTCTCCCTATGTTGATACTTTACATTAGTGTAATACTTTTGTTCCAGTTGATGGCAGAATATTAAAATGTTGCCATTAGCTATAGTCCATAGCTTGGGTGTATTTTTCCCATATACCACCCTATTATTAACACTATGTAATAGTACTGTACATTTGTTATACTTCATGAAAGAACATTCTTATATTAGCGCTTTTAAGCACAGTCCATCATCCACCAAAGGGTCATTGTGTTATACAGTCCCATGTTTTGTACAATCCAAAGTGTACACTCAGTGGCTTTCAGTCTAATCACAATGTTTGGCTGTCAACACCATAGTTAATTTTACAATGTTTTCACTATAGTACTGAGTCAATTTTGATGATTTTTCTCCTGTTTATAGGCCATATTTTCCTACTTCTTTGTATGCTTAGTAATTTTTGATTGGATGTCAGACATTGTTAATTTTAATCTTGTTTGGTGTTAAATATTTTTTCCCATAAATATTCTTAAGCTCTGTTTTGGGATGCAGTTAAGTTACTTGGAAATAATTTGGTACTTTCAACTCTTGGTTTTCAGATCTGTTAGGTGGAAAAATAGCATTATTTATTTGAAGGCTTGTTATTTCCTACTGATGACCTTCTAGCAAACTCTGCTTAAAGCCTTGTGAATCTAAAGGTTTTCCAGTCTGGCATGTGAGAACAGACACTATTCCTGGCCCTTTATGAGCTTCTAGTACAGTTCCTAGTAGCCATTATTGAATTGATCTTATCACAGGCCATAAGTAGTTTTCTCACATGTATGCACTGATCAGTATTGTGTTGAATACCTGAATGGGACCTCTGAAGAACTCTGGAGTCCTCTTTCTTTCTCTGCAGTTCTCTCCTGTCCAGTAACTTGCCCTCTAAATTATAGCTGCCTAAGGTCTCCCAAGACTCTTAGTTCCATTTCTTCAATAATAGAATGTGCCAGACCCAGTCTGGGTTCCCTGTCTCTGTGCCCTGGCCTGGAAACTCCTCTAAGACATAAAGTGTGTGTAATCACAGGGCTCACTTTCTGTATTTCCTGTTGCTCAGGGATCTATGTCCTTAGTTGCCTGATACCCAATGTTTTAAAAATAGTTGTTTCATATATTTTTTTCATTGTTTAATTTGTTTCAGGCAAGAGAGTAAATCTGATCTCTGTTGTTCCAACTTGGAGAGAAGTGGAAGTTTGTCATTGAGGTCTAAGTGTTCTTTACATATTCTGTATACAATTACTTTATCAAAAATTTTTTGCTAATATTTTCTCCCCCTCTGTGGTTTGTATTTTATCTATTTTCCTCTGCTTTTAAAATTACTTTGCAAAATTCCATTTTAATTTTCTGTTGAGTTTTTTACTATATGTCATATATGCATGTATATATATATATATAAATTTAGTGGGTGCTCTAGGTACTACAATATACATATGTGAATTCCACAGTCTATTTAAAATGAATATTTTAAGATTTCAAGTGGAATGTAGAAAACTTGCCACCATATAGATCTTATTATCCTCCTTCCATTATGGTGTAATTGTCATTTGTATTACAAATATATATTGAAAAACCTATCAATGTTAAAACTTTGCCTTCAACTGGCATTTATTTTAAAGCACTTAAGAGGAAAAAATTGTCTAGTGTATTTACTCAGGTATTTATTATGTTCTTTCTTCATTTCCAGTGTTTCAAGTTTCCCTTTGTTATCATTTTGCTTTTGTCTGAAGAACTTATTTCTTTTAGTGCTGTTATGAATTTTCTAAGTTTTTCTTTATCTGAGAATGTCTTCACCTTCATAGCAGAAAGTATATTTGCTGTATAAAGGAATCTGAGTTGACTTTTTTCTTTTAGCACCTTAAAAATGCTGTGCCACTTCCTTCTGTGACATATAGATTCAAGTCATTTCCCCCAGATATATGTTGCTTTTTTCATCTTTCAAGATTTTTTAATATCTTTGTTTTCAATAGTTTAATTATTATATGTCTGGGTATAGGTTTATTTAATTTATTCTATTTGGGGTTCACTCATATTCTTAAATGTGTAAGTTTATATCTTCTGCCAAATTTAAGAAGTTTTGCTTATTATTTCTTCAAATATTTTTTCTTCAACACACTATTTTTTCTCTCCTACTAAGACTCTGATAACATGAATATAAGAACTTTTGTATATTTCACATGTTCCTGAACCTCTGTTTGTTATTTTTCCAAACTCTACCTTTCCTGTTGTTTGGATTGGATAATTATATTGAACTCTCTTCAAGTATACAAACTCAGTAATTTATCTCCATTCTACTGAGCATCCAGTGATTTTTAAAATTTCAGTTAATTGTTTTCAGTTCTAAAATTTCTATATGATTTTTTTATACTGTCAATTTCTTTGGTGATAACGTCTTTCCACTTGTTTCAAGAGTGCCTTTTTTCCACCTTTGATCATGTGTATAATAGCAGTTTTGAAGTCTTTGCCTGATGATTCTAACATCTGTGTCATCTCAGATTGTCATCTGTTGGTTGTTTTTCCTTAATGAGTTGAGTAGAGATTTTCCTGTTTTTTTTTTTATGGAAAGGAATTTTGCAATGTATCATTGCCATTTTGAATATTATGATATTTCTAAGGAGGTTGATTATTTCATTTTACTTTATATATATATTTTTGTTTGTTTTACCATGGCAATCAACCTGGTAAGGTTCGATTTGCAAGTTCCAATCCATCTTCTGTGGGATGTGGTTACAATGTAAATACAATTTTTAAAGTTTTGCGGTGCTATTTGGATCTGTCTGGACAGGAGTTTAGTCCATAGACAAGTTCTCAGAGCCTTTACTGTGGTGCAAGGGGTCAGATCCACACACCTGTGCAGCTCGGCAATGAGCAGAGAAAGTCATATACCACTTTTTGAGTTTCTTGAGTTCCTTTTTTTCTGCCATCTCCCCAATGCTTTGTAATTCCCTGGGCTAAAAGGTCAGGGCTTTAGTTTCCCTACTCTTCTACATATTACTCTGACTCCATCTGGAGCTATGTACTGCATGTAAAGAGACAAAAAGTAATGGTGATCTGTCCCACATACTTGGTATCACAACTTCTCTGTTCAGTAAAAAGAATTTCCCTTTCTCAGAGTTTTACATATCTGTTTGTTGCCAGTGCACCACTACAGGATTGCCTGGTGTCTAGAGTGGGAGAGAATAGGGAAAAAAATCCTCAAAATTTTCACTACTTTCTTTAAAACTTATGAGTCTTCCTACCAAAAAATGAGCACTTGTTTGAAACTGTCTGCACCTGAGGTGAACATATGTGTTTTGGGCTGATGCTGGAGGGGAAAAAATGGGAAACTGTAACTTGATATTCTATATTTCTTCCTTCACATTCGTCAATTTTGGCTTTAAGTATTTTGAACCTCTGTCCTTGGGTACACATACATTTAGGATTGTTCTACTTTCTTAATAAATAGACTCTTGTAATTATAAGAAATGTCCCTCTCCATATCTGGTAATATTTTTTGTCATGAAGTTTACTTTGTCTAATATTAATATTTAATGTTTTGAGGGTACAATTTTTCTGTTTTTTAAATTTGCAACCTAATTTTAACTCTGTCTCAAAAACACAATAGTAGTGAGCGGAGTTTAACAGCTTTTCAGCCCTTGAAAATTCAATAGACAATTAGTGGACCCAATACGCATATGAAAAAACCTATGTCCTATGATAACAACATTCTTATATTTGAGTTACCTTAGAACTTTTAAAACAATCAACCATATTTGCTTACAAAATTCTTAATAAAGTTTACATTGTTATGCAATTGGAAATTAAAACAAATAGAGAAATAAAAATAATTCACCAGTAAAAATTTAAAAATAAGCTGCTCTGGGCACAGTGAGTAAAATCGCAATACTCTGAAGCATCTATAAAGTAATGATCATTTAAAAATACAACATATTCAATATATAGTAAACCAGTAATGAAGCCCTAATAGAAACATTGAAAGCCTTTAACTTTTCCATAACTAGATATAAAAGGAAGGCATAAAATAGATTAATTAAACACTGACCTCAAGGAATTTGGAAGAAAAGGAACAAAATGCAATGGAAAATGAAAAATAGAATTAAATAAATGAATCCAAAAATGTGTTTTCAAAAACACCAAACATAAATCACACTTCAAATAATTATTAAATGTTGGCTATTCAATAAATAGTGTTGTGCTAAAGGCTAAATATTTAAAGGGAAAAAGTTAAATTTCCAATTCACTTCCTTTATCAAAAAAAATTACAGTTGAATGTATACTACTTTAAAAAATGAAATAATAAAACACAATAAATAAGAGGCTAAGCAAATTTGTGTGAGAATTTATCTGGTGTTTGGAGGTGGGGTTCTTTTAAACATGGTGTAACAACTAGAAGTTACAAGCGAAGAAAGAGATCATCTATTTGGTGACAGAAGCTTTTAAAAATGTTCTGAATCATCAAAAACTCTGTAAACACATTCAATAGACACAAGAAATGTTATATGCCTAACATATGACTTAAAGATATTTTCACTAGTAAATATGGAAAATTACAAATAAAAATGAAAAAGATGAACAAAACAACAGAAAAAAAGAGCACACATAGTAAATAATGGAGGAATTGTAAATGATTGATTAATATAAAATTGTCTAGCACCAGAAATAATTAAAGAGATATAAATGTAAACATAATATTTTCCTTATGAAGTTGGAAATAGTAAGTCATTTTAAGTAAGGATTTGCAAAAGATGTCCACTTCCATAATTTGTGGAAATAAAAAAATTGTAATATTTTGCATACCTGGAAGTGCTTGAATTTGGTTTTATGCTGCAGTAATAAATAAGCCCTGAACTCTCAGTAGCTTAAAACAAAGTTTTATTCCCTATATTACTTTCCAAATTGGTTGTCTCTGACCTTCAGAGACTCAGCCTTGCTCAACAAAAGGACTCCTATTCTCCACTGGAATCTCTATATCTGGTGGACTTCATAGGAAGTTTTGAAGACTAGATATGGAATTGGGCATATGCCATTTCTGCTAACTTTCCATCTTTACAAAGTTGTGCAGTGTAGTCTTTCTATATGCCCAGAATGAAAATAAAACAGCTTGGTGGACATACACCTTTTTATGTACCATAAAATACTTTATCTTTACCTTACATTCTAGTGTATTCCTTTATCCTTGTACTCTGTATTTATTAAAAGAGAGAAATAGATCTAAATGCCCTGACATGAAATATAGCCAAATATACATTGTTAAAAAAAATAATTGTGAATTAAGCATACCATATGATCTCACTGGACCAGAGGGCTAACAAGATCACTTTTAGAAATTTAGAACTTCGTCCTCTTTTCCTTTGGTAACATCTCTTCACTGAAAACCTAGTGATTATTTTATATGAAATATATGAAAGCTAGTTTAATTCATCCTTTTAATTGTTGTTGTCATCAGCACCATGACTATGATAATGATCATCTCTAACTTTTATGAGTAAAATTCTCGATGATTTAAAGTGCGCTTTGTGTTATTTCACTTGAAATTTAATGGGGGGTAACAAGGGAAAATATTTTTATTATACATGAAAGAGAAATTTTCATATTCAAAAGAAATAAAATGACCTGCCAAAGGTTACATGGTTACCAAGTAGTGGTAAGTGTCCAACTTTCTGGATTTCTAATTTAAGGAGCTTTTTGCACCAAGGATAATTATCAGTCATCTGTCAAAAAGCAGCTACAGATGTCTGTTATATCTGTTGATTAAAGTCTTAAACTTTTTAGACATTCCATCATTAGAGAGTATATTTCTTTAAAAAATTCAAAGAAGATGAAAACATCAATGTCAAACATATATTCTGATGGCTGTATTAATTTTATCTCCAACTCAACCCAACTTCTGGCAAAATATATACATAACCTTTAAACTTCAAACTTAAATTTTTTAAAATTTATTTTTACCGGGAGGTCCCGGGGATCGAACCCAGGTCCCTCCATATGGGTGACGGACACCCAACAATTTGAGCCACATCCATCCCTGGCATTATGTTTTGATGTAAAGTTGTTATGTTAAGTGATACCATACTAATTATTTTTATGCATTTTCATCTCTACTAAATTACGTGTCTTTTAAGCAAATAAATTGCCATTTAGAGATAAAAATTCTGTTTGTGTTAAGCTCATACTTTCTGCCACTTTTTAACAATTTCAATTCTTTGCTGGATAATATGTCAATAACATCATCCCATCACTTAAAGCCTCTTAAGTGCCTATTTGCAAATGGCCTTATATTTAGTATTATAAAGAATAAATTAAAACATAATGTATCTTGCATTTAAGGAGTGTAAAACATAAGACAGAAAAATAACCTAGGCAGAAATGCAAAATTAAAAATATAAGAGGTTGACAGTGTTCTAATACAAAGCAAAACTACTGCTTTTAACAGAATATAAGTCTTTAGAACATTAGGCTACAGGCATAATGCTTCAAAGAGAGAGAAAAAAAGATTTAGAAAGCTTGTGTTCCTGAAGGCAAGCCAAATTCAACTTGCATGGATTTTTTTATTTTTTATTTCACTGTGTCCTAAACTATTTCAGTCAATGGCAGATCTGGACAACTATTCATTAGCCATTCTAAAGACTAGAAAGACTTCTAGAGATATGATTACTAGGTAGAATATCCCTATTATGGTTGCTGAGAATATAGATGTGACTCTGGGGAGCCTCACAGCTCCAGAGCTGTGTTTACTTCTTTCAGTGCTGCCAAAATCATTCCTCTCCAAGTGATCAGCAAATTGCCACTTGTGCATTGCTCTGTACTTTACTAAATTTGATAATAAGACTATTTCACTTCCAGCTGGGTTTTTTCAGATTACTTAAAAAATAGTTTTCCTGGAAAATGTCTTTCTATATTTAATCACACAACTCTTCTCTTCATACTTTCATAATTAAGAAAATTTTATTGCACTTAAAAATGCAATTTGGGCAACTGAATTTTCCCAAGATTGGCTAGAAAAGGAGGAGTGGTGAAGATTATTAAATACATGCCTTCCTCGCCCCCTTTTTCTAAATTGTAACATAGGACATGGAAGATTTTTCTATAAACAATACTTTAATTTAGATGTTCATTCCTCAATAAGGTTCTAAGTTGAGCCTACTTTTGTGGAATGATTTGCAGGCTTTCAGAAAAATTTAGACCCGGTTATCCATCAATGAGCTGTTACTGTAAAGAAAATGATGATGTGTTAAAGAATGAGGTCAAGGTATTCTGAAATAGAAATGAATAAAAGCATGCATTTTAAAACTAGGCCAACCATTGAAAAATTTCCCAAATACCCATTTATGTTTTGTTCCATTTTTCATTGATACCTCTGTCTGTTTATGTTATAGTCAATCTAGAATTAAAAGAAATGTTTTAGTGGTTTATCATGTTTATATTTTTTCTAAGTATGCCAGAGTTTCTGAAGTTAATTTTATGTGAGATTTGAATTTATAATAGTTGTTTTTTTAATGTATTCATTTATTGTGCATGTTATTACACTAAAGGTATAGTCAGATGGGCAGGATCCCATCATCCTGGAAATCTACAGAGGGCTTCACTCTACAGCAACAGAGTTGGAAAAGCTACAGTCTCTTGGACCTGGGAAGATGTAAGACATACATTTTTAATGAGACTGCTATCATCCTCAAAGGGGTGAAAATTGGTTCTTGTTGGAGGGGAGAGGTTTTGAAAAAATAGTTTATTTCAAATGACCATGACAATGGTCATGACCTTCAAAGCTCAACCTTATCCTCCAAAATTTTTATTCTTTAGTGTTTAACTTCTCTCATGGGCTTTTTTTTTTGGGTATCACATAAGAGACTTTGACAATGTGTTCTTGGAAGACACAAAAAAATATTTGCAAGATCAATGCTAAAAAATAGTGGGTACTACATGACTATGGTTAGAGGACTTCCTCTCAATTGCTGTTCAATCTTGAAGTCATATCACTAAAGGTAGCCTTCATGTGGCTGTTGGCTGCCATTGGCTGCTTTATGGATCTGGTTTGTTTAATCCTTAGTGCCTCTTTATGGACCTGGGCTTTAGGAATTAATAAAAGTAGGTCATGTTTTAGCATTTAAGTCTACAAAAGTTGGCCAACACAGCATTAATCATGTCAAATACAAAAAAGAAAAAATATGTAAAAATCTGAATGACTAGGAGTTAGTTAAAAGTTATTTTCTCACATTAAGCTAAAGTTAAAAGCTAAGTTCACTAAAATTAATTTTAAGCAATAATTTAATTTGTTCTATTGTTTACTTTTGTTTGAAAACAGTTTTGAATTATTTTAATAATTTGATTACATTGCTATTATTTTAATATATTGATATGCATTACTCATTTGCATATTTAATTTTATATATTAAACTTTATATAAGTAAGTGAATTACATTAGAAGTTGCTCAACAAATACAGTTATAATTTAAGCTAAATGTTCTTACATTTTTAAGTTTTTTTTAAACCTCCGAGATGGCTCCCTCATCTGTTTGCTTATTGTTTTTGCTCCTTGTTTGCACTTATTATCTGTTGGTTGTTATTTTTGCTCGTTGTCTGCTCATTTTTTTTTCATTGTCCGCTCATTGTTTCTTTGTCTTCTCTAGGAGGAACTGGGAATGGAACTCGGAACTTTCCATGTGGGAGGCAGGTGCTCAACTGCCTCCCACATTGGCTCCCCATTTTTAACTTTTTCCTTGAAAATTTTATTTGGTTTTTAAACTTTGCATTGAATACCAAGATTAAGCTTGATATTTATTCTTTTTTATGTATAATACTGAGGTACACATACAGTAAATAAGCAAATGTATATTATATCTGTGGTAGTAAAATATTCTAGGGAACAATTAAGGAAAAAATGGTTTAAAAAGGCTCCTGGGAGGGCAGGTAATAATGCAAAAAATGTTAGGAAATATATATATATATGTAAGAGTTTAGATTACAAGTAGTATATCAGGTCAGAATCAATAGAGACTGTACCAGATTGTGCCCTATGGAAGGGGCAAGACAGGGATTAGGAAGGTGAAAAGCACTGGGTTCCTAGTAAAATAGAAAACAAAAACAACAGGCACCTCAAGATAAACCCAATAATGGCAAGTGAAACCAGATAAAAACAGGTAGTGATTCCTGTGGCTGACTTTAATTACTATGTCTATATTGATGACTCCCAAATGAATACATCCTGTCCAGACCTCTCTTGTAAGCTCCAGAGAAATCTTAGGGACATGGACACCTCAGAGACATTTTAAACTTTGATTAAGACTGAACTCTTATTCCTCTTCCCTCCAATTCCTCCCACCTTTGTTGTTCTCCCATCTTTCCCATCTCTGTATTTTGTAACACTCTTTAGCCAGTTTCTTGAGCAAGATTCTGGGTGGTTGAGTCATCTTTTATTCTTTCTGTTACTTCACTTGGATAGCAAATTCAGCAGCAAGTATTTCTGTTGTCAAAGTACTTGTCTAAAACAGGGGTTCTTGACCAAGGGTCTGTGAGCTTGAATTGAAATTCAAAAAAAAACATTATTCTTGTGGAGACATGTTGGTGCAGGTGTGATATATTTATTAAATAATACATAATATAGTGTGGACTTAGTAAGGGGTCCATAGTTTTCACCTGACTGGCAAAGGGGTGTGTGGAACAAAAAAGGTTAAGGACTCCTGGTCTAAAACATCACCCCTTTCCTGATCCTGAAACCACAATAGTTTCCCCCCTTTCATTCTCATCCCCTTCTAATCATTCCTCCATTAAATAATCAGAGTTACTTAATTAAAATTTAGTAAAGGTCATATCTCCTTCTGTTTAAAACACTTCAGTGTTTTCCCATTGCAATGAAAATAAATCCAAATTCCTTACTATGTGCTGCTAAGTCTTTTCGTGATTTGGCCCCTGATGATGTTCTTAAGGTCTCATCATGCACTTCCTCCCTCTAGTACCCCAAGCTACAGTCAAACTGACTTCCTCTCCTTTCTTTGCATAACTCAGTTCTTTATGGCTTCAGGCGTTTGCTCAGGTCATTTCTACTCCCTGGAATGTTCTTCCATGCCACCCTTTCATGGAAGAATGCATCTTGTCCTTAAATTCCCAGCTGGGAAGTAACCCATTAGTGGTGTCCTTCCAGACTGTCTTTTGACAGAGGTTCCCACCTTCACACTACCCTCTTCTGATTTTCTCTAAATTGACATCCAGTTTGTTCTTTATACAATTACCATAATTTGTAATTTTTAATTTATTTGCCTACTTTTTTCTGTATATTTCCTCCAGTAAATTATGAGCTTTATAAGAGCGGACTACTTCTCTTTGATTCAATTTGCATCACCAGAGTTTAGTTTTGTGGACATCCCATACTGTGTTCCCGTAGAAGGAAATCAATAAATTCTATTTACTGAAAAATGAATAAATGAATAATTGGGGCTAAAACTATGACCTCTCCAAACAGGACTAAATGGTTGATATAATCCTGCCTCAGACACTCTTATAGAGAAGAGTTTGGAGATGTGAAGCATCATTAATTTATCTGTGTTGCTAGAAATTGCTAGTTTTAAAATCAAACAGTTCTTGAAATTCTGCTTAAAATTTATGAAGGGATCATGTGCAATTTAGAAAAAAGTGTAATGAGCTCTCTCTAGTTTCACTTTTCTGCAAGATGCAACTGTGTAACAGAGACTTCATTATATGAAATTTTGATTGCCTTTCTTATAAACAATTTAAAAAATATTAGTTTACCTGTTGCCAATGTATGCAAATTATGGCCAAATGGATTTGTTTTTTACCAAATTTCAAATCTAACCCTGGAGTGGTCAAATTAAAATATAGGATTGGGATGGGAGGGCTTAATGATATGGACTGTTGTCCTTAGCATAGCTGATACCAGTGTATCAGGAGAGGCCCACACAGCTCCTATTAGGAGAGATAAGCCAGACCAATAAACATGGCAAGAACAGAGGAGAAAGGTGGCTTCATTATGAATAAATAAATAAATAACAAGGGCAAAGGCTCCAAACAGGTTGTGATTTGCAATCAATCTGCTCCCCACATGGACAGGGGTAGTACCAATAGGGTTATTTGTTTCATCCTGGTTCTATAGAGCAATGCTAAGAGGACAATTCATTCATAATAAATACTGGAAAAATGTCCAAATTGATTTGGTACCTGTGTTTGTACTGTTTTTGTTGTTTTACTTTTATGATGGTTGTCATTAAATAGGAACTCTGAGATGATTATTTTTGTTCCAAAGAGCCATGTTTTGTCTAAACCAATGAAAGAATATTTTACCATACATAGAGAAAATGATGTAACCATTTTTAGAATTTCCAAATGAAAAATATTTCATACTGGAAATTTCCTTGAAGCTTGAATATTTTAGTAATAATAATTGATTATGTCAAAATCTAAAAAGAGATCAATCTTTCTCATTGTTTTTTAATGGGTTTTTTTTTGGCCTATATTTTACAATATAGCCAACAATTTCTATGGTTTAAGTCAGATCAGTTTCACCTTTATCTTGGCTTAAAAGTCTATGTGGGGGCCGGCTGGATAGCCTAGTGGATAGGGTGCCGGCAAACCACATGGGAGGCCCCGGGTTTGGTTCCCGGGGACCTCTCCTAGCGGGCAGACCGCCTTGAGAATGGCAAGCCGCCATGGACAGGGCAAGAGCCGCCACGGGCAGGACAGGTCGCCCGCGAATGGAGCGCAACCAGCCACCCGCGAACTGAAAGCCGGCCGTGAATGGAAGCAGAAGCCGCCCACAAGCGGGGAAAGCCGCGCCTGCGCAGTGACCAGTCTCGGCGCGTCGCCACAGCGGGGGAGGAGGGGAGATATGTAATAAAATAAATAAATCTT
>PVKH010011127.1:0-17904 GCA_004027955.1 Chaetophractus vellerosus | reverse complement strand
AAGTTTAGGGGAAAAATAAGGAGAATAAAAGAATGAAACATCGGTTTGACAGCAGCAGTAGAAATAACATTTCTCAAGTGCGGTATAATTTTTGCTCTTTTTGGGTATAGCTGAGCCAGCAAAGTTGGATAAGTATATGTTTCTGAGTTTGTTTTTTTTCTGTATCGTCTCAGACAAGTAAATACTTATATTATGGTGACGATCTGAATTGATAACTTGACCTATGTCATCACAAGGCTATTTCTATAAATATTTTAACAGGGGAGACCAAATGGTTTCAAAGGGGATTCGGTTTTAATTGAATAGGAAATCTATGCTTTAAAGTAAAAAACTAGGGTGGGGGGAGTTATTAAAAAAGAGCAACTCTTCTTTAAAAGTTTTTACTTTGGAAATTCAAACCATATATCAGCAAGTTCTCAAAGAGTTTTATATGATAGTTATGAATCTAGAATATCCTATAAAATTCCACACAACAAGAAAGCCATTAAATAAATAAACACATAGAAAAATATGTTAGAAAAATAGATGCATGATTTATTTTCTCAAAATTCTCTCAGGTCAATGCATCCATGCAAAGTAGCAATTGGCAATAAACATTCTTTTTTTTTTTTTAACTTTTAGAAACTACTACTACTAATTATACATTACATCTTTGTGGGCAAGTTAAACAACCCTTTTAAAGTGCTTTTGGAGATTCCTTTTCCACTAGCCCACTGTAAAAAGTTTCTTGTTTATTATCCTTTCTTTGCTGAATGACTTTAAAAACCCATGTGGTTTTTCCATCCACAAAGCTAAATGAATCTGCCAAAGCGTTTATACATATTAATCTTTCAGGAATCCCAGTCATATCTAAAAATGAAAAGAATGACATCATCACTTTTCAGTAATCTTGTCATTCTAAATAATATAATAAGGACTTTTGCACACTTTAAACAATATCTATAAGTAATTGGATAAAACTCATTCTTGTCAGCACATTTCCAACTTCTGAAAATTAGAAACAACTACTCCTCTGGTCCAAATCTCTAAAAAGAAGAGTAATGATTTTATTCAAGTGACAATCTAAAATTAGCACAAAATAATGATTATCATAAGGCATAACTATCAAAAAGAAATCTGTAACTATGATTAGCTTTAAAACACAACACAATGACAAAAATGCTAACATCTCCAAAACACACATTGAAATTCATTTGGGTTTTACAAATGTTCATTTCACACCACCTGACAAATCTTTTCTTCTATGAACTGGGCCAGGAAAATTTACTCTATTGATGTAATTAGATATATAGATAAAATTCAGAACTAATGTTCTTGGACATTTTCACAAAGTGGTAATCATAAATTCATAATTGATGCCTTTTTGAATCTTTTATAGACCACTGTTTTAGTTTGCTAAAAGCTGCTGGGAGAAATATACCAAAAATGGGTTGGCTTTTATAATGGGAATTCATTAGGTTAAAAGCTTACAGTTCTGAGGCTGTGAAAATGTCCTGATCAAGGCATCATCAGAGATGCTGTCTCACTGAAGTTTGGCTGCTGGGGATCCTGGACTCCTTCCAGGGGGTAAGGCACATGGAGGCATCTGCCTCTTTTCTGGGTCTCTTTGCTTCAGCTTCTGACTGCTCTGTTTGTGGCTTCCTCTCTCCCTGGTTCCTCTCTGAGCTCCTGGGTTCCTTTTCTCCATCTCTGTGGCTTTTCTTTGTGTGTCTCTGTTTTCAGACCTCCATTTATAAAGGACTCCAGCAAGAGGGTCAAGACCCACCCTGGGTCACACTTCACTGAAGCAGTCCGATCAAAGGGCTCCAACTGAATCCAATCCAATCAAATGGTCCCACACCCAAGGAAATGGATTAGCTCCAAAAACATGATCTTTTCTGGGATCCACAAGAAGCTTCAAACTCTCACACCCACTAAGCACTTAACTCTGGAAATCAGAACCAGATAAATGAGCAAATGCTCTTATTTATCTAAGTTTTCCAGGGCAGGTCAAGACTAACTATTGCTGGATAATTGACAATTTTCTATGGTGAATGTTTTCCTTCACATTGTCCTGTATTAAAAGAAAAAAGAAATTCCATATAAAGCAAGATGTGTGATTTTTCATTAGAATATAATTAGTGGCTGATGTGGAATTTGCTGAGATGTCTTGCCACTGACACACTCACAGTCTGGAACATATGTAGGGTCTGGAAGCGATTTTGATCCTGGATGGCTCCAAAAGCATTAGGCCCTATTAGAAGCTACCATAACACCTTTTCTGGAGGCTTTCTTGGCGGCCCAGTGCAATCTAAGGTTGCACTTGGATTTTTTTTAACACATTTTGGCTACAATGGTGGTTTAATATTTGATTTAATGCTTACAAGTTTAAAAAGATAGAGATAAGCATTTCCTTTTGCCTTGATGACACTTTTCACCTTTATTCCCTAATGTCTAACCACTTGGCATTCTTTTAGCTACTTCCCTCCTTTGATTTGAAAGCTTTTTATACAATTCAAATGCCTATGGCAATCAGGCAGACAATGCAAACGATTGACGATGTTCCAGGATATGTATGTTAAACTAAAAAATAAAAATGCTGATTCTATTTTTCTTGAATCATGTGACTCTCTATTTCTGCTTTTGATTTTAATTTGTGATAGAGATAGACATAGATAAGATTTCCCTATTTTTGGAGAAAAAATAACAAAGCAGAATGGCAAAAGGCATCTCACTTTGGCCTCAAGTGAGACAGTACAGCATCGAAGGCATATTGGGGAACTTGAAATATCATGCCATTTGAAAAATCAGTTATTTAACTCTATTGAAGCCTTAACTTTAAATTTACCAAAAAAAGTGAACCATGTGAAGACTTGCTCTTTCATAAACTATTCACAATCTCTTCTTTCTATTTTTAACAAATTACTTACATCATAACTAAAAATTAATAGTAAGTAATGAATCATACTGCTATAACACTTTGATTAATGCAGCTGTATTAGTTGAAATTTGAGAACCTTAATTACTCATTGGCTATTTTGGCAAAATGAGGCAAACCTAGATTACTTTCTCCAGTCACAGTCTGTTGAGGTCCCATAGCCTTTAGTACTTTTCTGATCAGGTTTCTTGCCTCTTTCCAGCATTTTTCATGTAGCGTGGTTGCCTTTTGAAGGACTTAAATCTGCCCTTAATCTGTAAATAAATGACTTTAAGCACTTTCCAAGGAGTTTCTGTTCCAAAACTTTATGAAAATTATGATTGAACAAATAGTTTGTATTGATAAATGTCTAAACAATCTTCAGTCCACACAGTCTTATTTTTACTTTAAACTTTATCCTTGGATTTGGTAAGATGATTTAAAAAAAACCTAGCTATTATTACATATTCTTTTGCCTCTTTCATATTTTCATTTGGTCAATTGCATTTTAGCTTTTTTCTACATTGAAAGACATTTAAGGAGCAAGCTTACCCCCAATGTTTTATTGACTTCATTGCAGATATGCTAATGATATTTATACAGGTTCATCAGAGAATTTTCTAAATATCTAAGTTTAGGAAGAATTATTTTAACTTTATTTCCTTTTCTCTTTTTTATTTTTCCTAAGGTACTTTATTTGTTTTTTCCTCCTGGCCCTGTTAATCATGTATTTGATTTAGTTTCCTTCTAGCATGGTCAGCCAGAAAGCGCAAAACCAAATTTATGTTCTGCTGTGTGAAATATGTTTTCAAAATGTAACTTCATAGAAAATTTCCTAGTCTTATTTTCTGGTTTTCACTAATTTTTAATTATTTATATATATTTATACTACATATAATTTATTTTATTAGCAGGAACCCAGGATTGAACCCGGGACCTCGAACATGTGAAGGAGGTGCTCAAACACTGAGCTACACTGGCTCCCATCTAATCTCTTTAAGATGGCTCCAGTCCTTGGAAGGAATGGCAGAATGTAAATTGAAGTCACAAACTCACTTACTACAGAGGGGAGAGACAAGGAGAAGTTAATACAAAAACACATCCAGCATAAAAAATGAGGAGAGAAAGGTCCCATGTGAACTCGAGGCTATTTTGCTATCTAAAGACACCTGAATTTGAATTATTTTAAAATACTATATTAGGCCAAGCAAACAAACTAACCACATTCCTGAGACAAATTCAAACTGTAGAAACATAAAGTACTTTCTTGGCAGTTGTATGACAAATAGGCAAACAACAACAATAAATAGGCAGACAGACAGATAGATACTGAGATAGATGATAGATAAATAGAAAGAAATATATAGATAGATAGACAAATAGAAAAATAAACAAATGATTCTATAATAATTTGAATTATATCTTTCATCTCATTCTTTGTTTCCATTATAACTGCTATCTCTGTAATTGTATGAAGGATAATTATAAACCATTAATTAAATAACCTTTAATTGTGTTCACTATCCTTAGCCTATAATTTATCTAATCATTTCTATACCCTTGATGCCATCTTAATTTCAATTCCTTTTATTGTCAGCCTCAGATGTCCAAAAAAACAAACTTCTTGATATTTTTCTCACAAATTTGTTTCTCCAGAAGTCTTCTGTGATATCACCTGTGATGTCTTCCTTACCTCCCCTCATTGTTTCACAACCTTATTCAATCATCACCAAATCCTTTCAGATTTTCCTTTGAAATAAATCAGGATTCAAATCTAACATCTGTTATCTTGACTTTTGAAACATATTCCAATAGCTTCAAATATGATCTCCTTGTTTCCTACTTTGTTCTCACACAGTTTATTCTCCAATGGCAGCCAGTAGCAGCCAATGTAAAATCTGCAATTTTTAAAAGATTAGATTTTTAACTTTATCTTTTTATTATATGCCCTTTCGTTTCCCCCTTATTTATCTAGTTTCTACTCCTCTCCCCTAATGGAGGGGAGTATGAACTTCTTAGATCTTATGTATTCTTCTTAGATAAATAAGATCTTATTCTTTTTAGATCCTATGTATCCTTCAAAATTTATTTTCAAATTTGTTGTCAAATGTAAATGTAAATTATTGTACATTTTTATTTATTTTCTCACAATATTATACTAGTTAGACATGAATCTATACTTTGCAGAAATTTGCCTGTCACAACATAGAATTCATCCTTCTTCTATAATGCTGCCTTTTTTTCCATGACGTGGTTGTAATATAATTTATGTAACCCCTCCATTATTTAGAATGTTGCTATGTCTGCTATTATAAATAATGCTGCAAATGATAGCATAAAAATCCTCCAAAGTGCTATTTCAAAGGGTATTTTCATCTAAAATTTCCATGAATACTGTCAAGCTGCCTTCCATGAGTTAAACCAATTTGCCCTCCCATCATTAATGTATGAGGATTTCCCCACACACTTGCCTATAGAATGTTATCAGATTTTAAGATTATTGCCATGTGATGCCTCAGAGAGTTTCTTGTAGGTAGTAGGGTCTTGTTTTAGTTTCCTTGGCAGCTCAAGCAAATACCATGCAATGGGTTGGCTTAAACAATGGGAATCTGTCAGCCCACGGTTTTGAGGTTAAGAAAAATCCAAACCACGCATCATAAAGGTGATGCTTTCTTCCAAAGTCTGGCATTCTGGAACTAGCTGCAGTGATCCTTGGTCTTTGACTTCTCTGTCACAAAGCAAAGCACATGGCAGCGTCTCCTGGCCTCTCCCTTCTCTTCTGGGTTCCCTTGATATTTAGCTTCTCCCTACTCCTTCTGGCTTTCTCTCCCTCAGTCTTAATTTTATTCTGTGTGTACAGGACTCCAGTAACAGGATTAAAACCCATCCTGATTGAATTGAGCCATACCTTAAGTGGAGTAACATCTTGAAGAGATCTTATTCACGATGGGTCTACACCCAAAGGGATGGATTAAGTTTAAGAACATGTTTTTTTATGGGGTACAGAACTCCAAGCTAGTGCAGTATTCTATAGGGCTTTTTTTTTTTTATTAAATTGACAGATACACTTTTTAAAATTTGCTTCAGATGGGACAGGTCTTACTGGATTATTGACTCTAAGTCTCTTCTGTGTATTTCTATATATTCTATATATAATATAGTACATAGGAAATGAAAATAAAAACAAAATGTATAGATTAAGTGAGAAACCAGATTATTTCATTTCTATATGGTTTGATAATGGGACTCCCTAATTAGCCCAGGCTTACTTTTTAATGGTCTAAATTTAAAGAAAGCAAAACCAGTTGTATCTTTAACCAGTTTTATTCTGACAAATTGCAGTAGTGGAAAGTCCATGGATTTGGGGACAGAAAGAAGCTGCCTTTGATTCTCAGCAAACTTCTTTACCAGACAATGACATCTAATACTTACAAATGTGTATTAAGTTCCAAGTACTGGGCTAAGTATATTAAATTATTACACTAATTTATCTTTACAATACTCCTATGAGATAGGTGATATTATTAAATCCATTTTATGGATGTAGAAACTGAGTCTTAGAGTGATTAAGTCTTATTGCTTACCATAAATACTAAAATTACTTATGTTTCTTTCCTATTTCAAGAAAGCTAATACATCCCAACTTTCATATTTCATGGTTCAGCTATTAAAGTTGTTGCATTATGTTTTTCTTCGTATAACACGTGATATTTTACAAGATTTTGATTGAAATGTCAGCCTGATTTGATAGGGTATATGTCTCTCAGTGGCCTATTTTCCATTTGGTAAATCTAGCTAGGACTGGAGTTATCAGGCTAAATCCACCTTCATTTATGTTACTTCAACAGGTAGAATAAATTGTGTGTTTTAAATTTCCTGTTTCATAAAAAGGAAAAATGATCTGGCAGGTGATGTGGATTTATATTTCTTTTGTGTATTTGTGTGTTCACTGGGAGATAATTATATTTTCATCTGATCCTTTTCAATATAACTGTTCTTACCCTATAATGCTTTGCTTCTCTATTATTTATTTTGTGGTATTTTAATATAAGTTGTTACTAGGTTTTAGTCTGGGAAGATTTCAGAAACCTAAGATTTCATATCTAGTTTAGATATTGGCTTAATATCTAACTCACTCATTTTTTATGCTCTAATTTTTTCCTTTTATAATGGTACAATATTTGACCAAATAAGAATTTTAAGAATTTAATACTTGTGCCGCATTTTTAGAACTATTTATGGATCTGTTTATTTTGAAAAAACATTTTCATTCATTATAATTTAAATTGCTATACATGATGAAGGCAAATAAAAGGAAATACATTAATTATTTTTAAATCTCTTAATGTCATTAATTTATAGTTTTCATATATAAAAATGATAATTTTGAAATAGTTGAAAAAATCTACTTGATCATTGTAAAAAATAGAAAGCTAAATAGTGAATATGATTGTACTGCACAAGAAAAATGCATGAAAAATCGAAGTTTGGTTTTGTTTATGAATGTGCTCTCTTTGTCCTTGAGGATTTTTGCCTCCACTTGAGCTTAGAAGTATGGGATACAATTCACACTTTAAAAAGAATGAAAGAATTGCTTGCTATTTGTATGAGTTTATAGCTGTAATTAAAACCATTTCTGAGAAGCTGTAGATTCCAATGTAAATCTCACTCTTTCCCCCTGGTCCCTAATATTATTACACTGGTAAAATGAGTTTTGTTTTTTTTTAACCCCATGCACCCTTAAAGGAAAAGAGAAAAGAGAAAAGGAAGAGTTTCCATGAAGTCAGACTGCAGTCCATAGGATGTCTGTAAAAGAAAGAAGGAAACAGCAATCATCTGTAACACGGAGGGACCCCTCAAAGATGACTGTCTTCACTTGGCATTTCTGAAGGGTGATTCTAACTGTTGTGGCAATTCCAGCTTAGCTTCATTTTACCTGTTGAAAAGAACGAGAAGCCATTGATTGCTATTTTAGCAAGCCTATGAGAGGACCTTCAAAGACCCTATTAAAGATATTTATTAGACACTGGGCCTAAACTGATTTTGTGTAATTATAGGCTAGGTTTAAAAAAATCATTTTCCAAATTTAGTGTAGATCTTGATTTTCAGATTCTGTAGATATGTAGAATAACAAGACTGGTTTTTCATGGTATTCATAAACTCATCTGTTATAAATTTATCTGTTTTTATGGAAGTAGTTAATTTTTCAACAGAAATCAAAGCATTTTCATGTTCTCCTACCTTTGTATGTTCTTCCATCTAGAATGTAAAATGTTTTGTACATTATGAAATTTTAAAGAAATCCTGTGTTTTCTTCACAGTGGAGGAAAACTTTGAATAAATTCAGGAAACTTGGTTCTCCCTTCCATATGGATTTCTTTTGAAAAGCTGAGCACATGTAGGAACATTCTTAATGCACTGTGAAAAATAGGACATGTGAATAAAGTAAATTCTGATATAATAGAAGTAATAAAAGTAAATAAAGGAAGTAAAAGATAAACTATGTTCTAAGATCCAAAAAAAGGGACTCTACAAGCTTCTCAGATACTTGATAAAACTATCTACTAAACATAATTGCACTGTGGAATTTCTGACAATATTTCTTTCCTAAAAATAAGAATATATTTTCAGGGGTAGAACCGGTTTTGTGGGGCTTAGGTTGATAAAATTTTCGTGTAGAGAAGGGTTATACTTAACAGATAAGAATACAAAATATCTCATTTTTGAAAAATTTTCAAAAACATGAGCATGAGAATATATTATTGTTTTATATATATAGAGAAAGAGTCATTTCTCCTCAAGTTCAATCACATTCCCATTTAATATATCTTAGTTTTCCAGGGATGCTATAATAAATGTCACAGACTGGTTGGTTTAAGCAACAGGAATTTATTGTCTCAGTTTTTGAGTCTAGAAGTCCAAAATCAAGGTGTCAGCAGGACCACACTTTCTCTGAAGTCTAGTGTTTGGTGTTGGCTGTTCAGCAATCCATAACTTGGTCTCTACCTCTGTCACATGGCCATCTGTCTCCTTCTGTCTCCCAAACTTGACCCCAAACTTCCTCTGCTTAAAAAGGACTCTAGTTATTATGGATTAAGGCCCATACTACTTCAGTTTGGCTTATATTAATAGGGTCTTTGAGGATCCTATTAAGCATACTTATCCAGGTCCTTAGCCAGAACCCTAGCTTGTCAGGGTTTTTTACTGACAAATCTTCATTCATCAGGGTCTGAATACTCAATTCTACCATTTTCTGGTTGCTATAGTCTTCCATTAAACTTTATTATTAGATATGAGAAAACCAAGAAGCACCCAGAGAACATTCTGGGTTCTAGACATAGTCAGTCATTCTTGTCCCTATTGTATGGTAGCAAACTAATTTCCTTTTAGTAACTGAGATTAATTACTCTAGTCAATAGAATAGTCACTTTTTTCTGCTTGTTGGTTTAGTGGCAGTGGCATATGAAGCCCAAAATGGCCAGAGGACAGTCTCATCTTCTAATTCAGTATAACAATTATTAAAGTATTCCCCTTTGGTAATCAAGATCTACAAATTAATAGCACAAATTTGCCAGGAGAGAAACCCCAAATTTTGTGAGTGGGTTATTAGTTACAAGAAGGAGAGTAATCATTCCTGCTTCATTCATCTCTTTATTTACAGATCCATATATTATGGCTAAAAGAAGATGGCTAATTATAATGATCTCTATTTAAAAACATATACTGCATCCTGTGAGACATAATCTCTTCTCTTCATGGTGTTGTATCCCAACTGTTGCCATAATTGAGTCGTCAATTAGCTATTCTTCACTGAATTAGGCAACCCACTTTTGGGTGGTGGAGTAAGTAGTAAAATTAGATATTGTTGCAATTCTTTTGATGTCATATAAGTTCTTTGATTAAAAAAAAAGTGATGTGGAATTCCAAGAAAGTGGATTAAGCATTTGGAATCCAAGAATGGTGGTGATTGCAAAGGCATTATGGACAGAGAAGGTAAATCCATATATAAAATATCTATATATCCAATGAGGTTAACCTTTGTCTTGTCCAAAATGGAAGAGGCCCATATAGTCAACCTACAACCAGACGAATGACTGGTATCCCTGAGAGATGATGCCATGTTGGAGGCTTATTTAGCCTCTGCTGGCAGAGCTTAGGTATGCAACACTAGTGTTAGGCAGGTCACTTTAAGTAAGGAGAAGTACATATTGTTGAGAATCCATCCCTGTCCCCATAGACACGTTTTCATGTTCCCATTGAGCAAGTGATAGGGTGTCTGGGGAAAGAGGCTGAATGACATCCATGGAGCATGTCATTGTTCCACCTGATTATTAAGAGCCTCCTGTGAGACAGATGCCCATTGGTGGGTATTCACACAATATTGGCACAAACATTTTCATATTTTGTGTACTTTCTTAGAAGTCCATCCACATACAGTTTCCCCAGACTTCCTTCTCATCAATCTTCTAATCCTGTTTCTTCTACGTCTCAGAATATTTGGCCAAATAGTTAGCAACTCTCAGCGAATCCGTGTAGACCATTATTTCTGGCCATCTCTAACATGAAACAAAATGGAAACAAAATGTTGTCAACAAAACACTTTTTGAAACCAGGAACCAGGGACGAGGACTGGCAACAAAACTTGCTGGAGGGTGAGAGCCATTGGGTTACTTGGACCCACATAATTGGCAGGTGTGCCATAGGAGCAAGAAGAATGGAACCATACTAGAATCAGAAAGAGATAACTCTTCTTCCTGTAGTGTCCTTCCACCGCCCTCTGCTGTTGAAACTTAACATTGTGCAGGTTGGTAGAGAGAAATCTTTAGAGTCCAGTTCAAGATTCTCAAAGCAGAGCGATGAAGTGTGGATGTGGAGCAGAGAATCAATTAATTGCTAACTGACGCATATATGCTATCTCAATTAATCCTCATAATACAATTGAATATTTATCAATATTATATTTCAAACCTAAGTTGACTTCCTAAGTTAACTTGGAAATGATAAGAGTATTCACAAGGTAATATGAGTAGATTCTAGAAAATTGTAAAAGCCTATATATTAAAAGAATCAAAACAAAGATAATCAATGCAAAGGGAACATGTATAAGCAGCAAGTACCAGAAAATAGAGGTTAAAGTTCTGAATTAAATAAATTATTTTATTAGATAAGACAGTTATTAATGTTTCAGTTATTAATGTTTGAGAAAGTTGTAGTCAGAAAATTTACAATAGGAAATAAAAGAAAGTATAGCTGAAAATATTAATATAAATATTAAATTAAACAATAATATAGTGCTATATTTTGCTTAATATGACTTTGCCTAATGTAACTGGTTCCTTTGCCCCTTTACTAACCCCAGTTTCTACTGCAATGGATAAATTTGAGACTATGGCCAACTTTGAAGTTCTTACTAGGAGTTGTAACCCAGAGCCTCTCTTCTTGTAAAAAGTAAAGCAGACCTCAAGAACTAGCAGAAATCCAAAATATTTTTGGCACAGGAATTGGACTTATTGATTCCATTAGGAAAAAAATATGTCTTGCTAATTACAAAATAGTTAAGGAAATGCAATATTTGTTTCTCAGTATGAGATTACCCATTACATTTACTTGATTGAAATCTACAATTATATACATATACATATATTGAATTCAGGAGGTACAATAATTAGAGAGACAAATCCATATTCAGGTCACACAGGCAGGACTATTAAAAAAAAAATCAAACTGACCTAGAAAAACCTACTACTCATCCTGGAACTTGAAGAGTTTGTGCACTAGTGTATCTCCATTTCCCCATTCCTCCTTCCTCAACAGTCTCCAGATGGTTCATTAGGATTAATATATCAGGGCTTGCTCATCATATAACATAATGCAGAAAGTTAGGGAATGCTCCAGACTGACAATCTGAGATTTTGAGGAATACATTGGAGAAGAACAATGGATCAAAGGCGTGAGAATACTCCCGATGCATAGGTGGAGATTTTCACTTGTGTTGTTTGGAACTCAGGAAAGAAGAGCTACATCAAATATCCTCTTGAGGAGAGAGAAATCCTGGAGGTCCAGGCATTGTTCAACAATAAATCAAGTAAAGTGCCCAAGCACAGATAAGAAAGGTGAATGGAAGTCAAGGGACAGTGGGTGAGCAAGTTGCAGTGACCTGAGGAGTGACTGTGAACTAACGAATTGTTTTTTCATGTTAGATTACTCTTCTAAATGGATGGGGAGGAGGGGAGGAGGAAACCAGTCCTATTAGTGATGTGGATAGGAGCCATCTGGGTAACAAACAAGTGAGTTTATATCATCTTTTACCAGGGTTAACGGGCTAGCTTCCTGACTCTTCACCCTAATACATTTTCAATCCCCAGTGTTTTGTTGGTTTTTTTTTTTCCACACTGCAGTCAGTGTAACCCTAAAAAGGGCATTTGGATCATGTTTCCTTTTTTTTTTTTTTAATTTTTCAATGGCTTTCATGTCACATAAATAAAACCCAATTCCTTACTCTGACCACTATGGTTCTGTATGACCTTGGTCCGGACTGTCTCTCCAACTTCATCTTCCACCACTCTTCCACTTACTCATCCTGTGTTCACAAAGGGCACATGGAGCCTTGCTACTCAGGGCCCTTGTAATTTAGTTTGTTTTGCCTGGAATATTCTTGTCATCCTTCAAATGGCTAAATAGTAAAGTGCCTGGTATAGTGCTGAGTATATAGTGAGTACTCAATAAATTTCAGCTCTTAGTATTACTATTAGTTGTAGTATTACACTTCAAACATCATGTTAAATATCTCCTCAGAGAGGCCTTCTGTCACCATTCTACTTAAACTTAAAACCTCTCTCCTGGCCCACCTGATTTTTCTCTATCACACATTTTACAGGTTTTCTTTGAATGTAGGATGTTGTGATAGCAATTTACAGTTGTTTATTTATTTGTTTACTTTTTTTTTTTTTTGGTCTGCTTTTCCTTTAGACTGAGCTCATTTTTAATCAAGGGTTTAGCACAATAACACATTGTAGGTTTGCAGTAAGTGTTTTTGAAGGAATAAATGTTTTTAACTTAATTCTCTAACATACCACTAACACAAGGTCATTTCTAAATAACAGATTTTACTGAAGATGTGATGATAACCAAAGGGAGTATTAATGTGCATGTGGTTGCAAACTGAAAACTAGATGTTAAATACAGCTTTCTTTACAAAGGAAATGGGGACTAAGAGTTAAATTATTAAATGGCTTAGGCCTACCCTTAACATTTGTGGGGGCCAGATCTAGATTCCATAGGAGGCCAGGAGATATAAGTATAAATATTAAAAGTTATAAATTATGCTAAGACACTGTTCAGTAAATTATGTACTGCACTTCATCTTAATAAATATATCTTCAGAGTGACATGGAAGTCATCCTCTAAAGAAAAATTGTTGAATTTTTTTTCATTCCATGGATGAATGCGGTGACTCAGGGAGAGCAAGCCTCCTCTCAGCCCAGCGCATAGTTCATCCCCCTCTTCTCCTTCTCAATTGGCTCTGTCCCATACCAAGAAGGGCTTCCCGTGCAATCTCCATCCACATATTGTGCTATCAGCTGCCCTTCCAGGGAAACCCCTCAAGCTGGGGTTACATACAATATCAATGGCTTCTACGCACAGGAAGACAGACTCAAGGAAAAGCTCTGAGAGCTGTTAGGTAGGGGAGTTTGGGTCCCAGGAAACAAGAATATAGTCTGGGGAAGGGCATATACACTCCAGATAGATAAATCAACATGTGTGTCAACATGCAGACTTCTAGTCCCATGGGAAGGAAGGCAGTAGGTCAGGGCGACAGCAGGGTCCTAGGGCTATATAGCATAGGGTTCTTCCTATGGCTATAACTCAGTTCTCAAAGCCCATGCTCTTTTTACATTCTATAGTGTGACATTTTATCCCTTTCAGGTAAATCTTACCTCCCTCCAACTTTGTCCTAGAATTTACTTTGTACTTCATCAGGCAAATGTATAAGACACGGTAATTCACCTCAGCATGCTTATCTAGTTCTGGAATATTCTGTCTGCCCTAACACATTGTTAAGGGAGGGAAGAGTGACTTCAGCTGAGAAGGGTAGGCATTCTCTTGGCTCCTGGGGGTCCTATTACCTCCCTTTTCTCTATCTGCCTGAAAGGGATGACTATATCCCTAAATAGTGGTGTTCTTCTCTTCAGATTTTCACTCCAGGGTTCCTGTTGGTGTTTATTGGACATAACTCAGGCACATACTTGCTGTTGTTAGTTACTGTAATTTACCTTATCACAAGCTATAAATATTGGCTTATTTTCTTGTTTACTATCTGTCAATTCCCACTAGATCATAGGTGCCCAGAAAGTAAGGACCATATGTGTGATACATATAATTATTTTCCTACCAAATAGCACAATGCATGCCGAAAACATGGACCAAGTTAATATTGTTGAATGCATGAATTTACATTTCAATTGGATTAGCGTATTACCCTTAGGGATAATTCAGGCAGATCCAAACTAAGAGGGGGAAATTTTTCAAAAAAGCAAATTAATCTGAAATATATCCCTTGATCAGTACAACTCTTTATATTTTTTTCCTTTTTTTTCTTTTCCCTGCTTTGAAACATTGCTCAGAGTTTTCCATGTGCATATGAAACTGATTATTCCTTTAAAATAAACATATGCATCTTAAATATACATTCTTATCTATGCAAATAAACAGTAGCAACTTAAAAATGTTTTTTTTTTAATTGTTGACCACATAAAATAAAATGCTTTGGCAAAACAGTTATTTTTTCCAGCTATATTAGTCAGGGTTTTCTAGAGAAACAGAACTGACAGGATAGATAAACTTACGTGTATATGAATATTAAGAGATATATTTTAGGAATTGGCTCAGATGGTAGAGATTGGTAAATCTAAATTCCATAGGGCAGGCCGCAAGTTGAAAACTTGATGAAAGTAAAGTCATATTCGCTCTTAGAAGCTGGCTGGCTGAAGTAGAGATGGAAATTCTTTCTGACTGCTGAAATCTTCAGTTGTCCCTTTAAAGGCTTTCAACTGATTGCATGAGGATACTCCCCTCATTGCTGAAGGCAATCTCCTTTGTTGATTGTAGATGTAATCAGTGATAGATACAATCACCTGAATAATGATTTAAATCCATCTATGAAATACTCTCACAGTAGTGGACACCATAACCTAGCCAAGTTGACACATGAAATTAAACTTCATACCAGCCCTATTCAGATCAAGTTTATAGACATCATATAGAGATTCTTTTGATGTTTGAGACCTGGTGGTCATGAAAATGCACCCCTTAGACCCCTGACTGTAAGGAGCATAACTAACCAATTGTTCCAGACTCTGTGCTCTAAAACCTATCACATGTTTGTCCTGAGGCCATGTTCAAAGTTAATGACTGAGTGTGGCAGGATTCCTGAGGCATGTCCATGCCTTGGAGATGCAGAGCTCCTCTGACAGGTCATTTTGGCTCCAGGACTCCTCATCAGCCTTGCTGAGATTTCCTACAATTTATTTGTAGTCGATGACACCCAGACTTCCTTCCTTCCCTCTGTCTTTCACAAAGGTCAGACCTACATAGTGCTCTGATAGCTTTCCTAGTGTCATCCCTCTATTCCTGTTTTGCCTCATTGGCCTATCCCCTACTTAACTTCCTCAACATTTATTCCCATTTTGGTGTCTGATTCTCAGAGGATATGGACTAACACAATTGGTATCAAGAACAGTCTGATAAAAACAGGCAGGAAGATGGAGATTTGGCATGGGTTCACTCACCACGTAGTAGGTGAACATGGTGCCCTTCTGGTTAGAAAGTGAAAAAATAGTTCTTGGCACAAAATGGTGGCCCAATTTCTAAAGACTTTACTGGTAGTAACCTACAGAAATGTCCTGGTAGAGGAGACTATTTGGCAGATGTGACGATTCAGACCTTTGAAATAATATGTGGGAGAACATGTCCAACTACAAAAACAGAGGAGTTGGTTGGTTACTGCTAAGATATATTGTTGCCCTACAGAGAAGTACTGAGAGACTGGGAACTGAAAACAAGCAGTTAAATGTTAAACGTAAGAGCCAGTCAACTTCTGTAGTAGATTACAAAGAGGACCTTATCTTCTTAAGGCAAAGAACATAGACAGGAATCACTCAGCAAATGGAGTGGTAGAGTTAATAATCCAATTTAAAAATCACAGAGATCCAGGGAGCTTTGCAGGAATGGCCCCACTTACCATAACACTTATTTACCCCTTGGGAGATTTTGGGTTTCCTGCCTCAAAAATCTGGTTTCCACAAATCTTTACAGGGACTCACTATTGCCCAAAGATACATCAGAAGTTACTGTTGTTGTCAGGACACTTTGGACTCCCTGTGCCAAAAGAAGAGCAGGAGGAAAGAGAGTTAAATGACCTGATGAGCAGGAGGACCTATGACTGCTTTACACAGTGGGTGCAGGGAGTACTATACATGGAACCCAGGTGATCCATGGGTCCACTTGCCCCATTAACACTGTAAACAGCACATGCTACAACTTTGGCCTGAATAAGTGTACCATTACCAAAATTTCATTATCAACTTCCATCATCTAATCATCTTTTCTGAGTTTCCAGTAAGGGAGTGAGACTGACAGGAGAGAGACCATGGAGGAGGTGTTCAGTGTGGAAAAGTAGATCTGTTTAGTACAAGGGGTAGACTATGGCAGCCCTGAGGATTTACCACCCAGAGTTCCAACCACCGGGAGGATAATTACCAGACAGGCCAAGCTTATGTGCTCGGAAGACAATCACTCATTTGTGCTGAGGCTGCACTTCCCATGAGCTGCTCTGAGTCAAGGAGTGAATGTGAGAGGAATGCTAAGGCATCTCCATTCTTTGGAGATGTGGGATTGCACTGATTGGCAATTTGCATTAAGGACTTCCTATTGGCCTAGTTGAACTTTCTTAGAACTTCACTTTAGCCTAAGATGCTTCCACACACCCTTTCTTCCTTGCCTCTCTCTTTTACAGGATCACACTGTCATTTCAATCTCACAGCTCACACAGACTCCCTGGGCTTCCTTCCCATTTCTTCTCTTGCATCTAATCTGATTTTGTTGTCAGTTTCTCAGAGGACCTACACTAACACTGAAATAACTTTGGACTGCCTTTCCTTGTCACACCTGGAATAAGGGTGTACAACTGCTTGATGTGCCAATCTACAAATGGAAAAAAATCACCAGAATAAACTAGGAATATGGTTACCATGATTTCAGGTTATCAGACTCAACATCATGTATAACTTCAGAAAAGTTCAGTGGTGTTCCTGATAATTTGCAAAAGGTGACTGTGAAGGTGAGGACAGAGAGAGGAGAGGAAGAGAAAGAAAAGGAAAATGAGTGAATGAGATCAATGGATCCAACACAAATTTTTAAAAAGAGACAAGCGAAAGCCAAATTAATTGATTGTATATAATGCCTATATGAAACATTTATTTTAAAATGTGGAGTAACCTTTTAAGTTAGGTGTCACTCCCAATACATATCTATAGGCATGCATTCCTAGTATGAGGAGGATATGTTCCTGATAATTTGCAAAAGGTGACTGTGAAGGTTAAGTCTTTGACTGGCAGTTGCAAATTGGTTTGTCTAGAATAATACCATCTCTGAGTAAATGACATCTAGCAGCTGTACCTCCTCACTCTGTCTGTTCCATCAGTGTCATTGGCCTCCTAGGGTTTCATCTCCTCTTACTTTATGTGTTTATGGATAAAATTTTAATTCTGCTATTATATTTTTATAACCATGTAGTCACCTTCTTTTCATTAGTTGCTTTTTCCTACTCTCTCTTCTCTCAGAATCCTCTCAGAAAGCTCTGATAATTAAATCAGTAATAAGAAATACAGTTTTATGTTACTGGATTTGATTAACTAAATATCAAAAGCATACTGAATAGTATCCTAAAACAGAAAACATCGATTCAATTCCCATGGCCTACTTTTCACTAAGTTTAAAACCAATTTAGG